>OMKL01045772.1:4517-17251 GCA_900302295.1 Parasudis fraserbrunneri
TGCGGACAGCTGCACTCGCGTACACATTATAGGAGAATTGATTGCACCCAGCACACAATGAAAAGGATGAACACCAGGGAGGGAGGGAGTGAAAGAGGAGTGAATTAATTAAGAGAACCAGGTGGTCAAATGTTGGGTGGAAAATCACTAGCTAATGACACATCACACTGTGGCCACAGTCTTGTAGTGGACGCTGTCTATTGTGCAAAATAATAAGGCTTCAACTTAAGCTGACCTTATGCTCCTTGGAGCCACATGGTGAATGAATGTGGGTCATTTGCTTATTGTCATGCACACACTCTGCAATCATGATATGTACACATACCTCTTATGCAAACATTATGAATGAAGACTCAAGAACGACTGCTGTCATCATGTGCAGTACTTTGTTGATGTCAGTTAAGGCTACTCAATAATCCCCACCTTAATTTACCTACTAATTTGCATTTCAATGACTAACGTTATCAACACAAGTGCTCATTAGAGAGGGCCATTTAGGATAGCTACCACATAAATGATCCCCCCACTTACTAGGCTGCCCCCCCCCTTCATATATAGACCTACTAGGCACACTCGTTATTTAGCAACACAACAACAAAGATTTGGTAGCTTGAACAGAATGCCTCATATCGTTTTGGTAATGGAATATCAATAACATCTGCCAAAGCAAATACTGACTTCAATGCTATCCCTTAGAGATGCCTTTTGTATGTATTATGATCTAAACTCCACTCAAGAGCATCTGAATATGTTGATGCATTGATCGTTAGCTATAACAAATAAGTAATTCAGAGTCACAACTTTAAGACTAAAATGTAGTTATATAAAAAATAAATAAATAAATAAACATTTAAAAATAAATGTAAAAAAATGTATAAGAATACTTAATTAAACTCGAATTGCATGCATGGGGCACTAAAATCCCATAGTGTAAAGTAAAATTCGCTGGCTAAGTACCATTTTACGAAACTGGTCACCATATAGCTTCAGTTTAAAGGCAGAGAAAGTACCGTATGTCCCATTTCTCACCAAGGATGCAAAGCCATGAGAACTAGTTGCCAATCCATTATTATTTCTGCCTTCATCCAGGTGAGTGGCTACAAACTACAGTCCAAAATCTGAGTAATGTTCGCCGTTGACAAACAATAAAAGAAACAGCAAAACATGTTTTACAAACCTAAACAAATACCCCTTTTGTGTGTACAATACCAGTTAGCAAGCCAAGCCACCTCAGTACCTGTAGGTAGGGTTCGTTAATATATTGGTTTGGCTTCTTTGTAATGTTGCCAACAATGCAACAACGTTACATGAGCGTCAACGTTAATGAAAAGTTTGGATGACAGACAACACACATTAAAAGATAATGAAAAGAAACAATCTAACGTTAGCCTCTTGTGAACGTTTCCATTCTCTTTCCCTCATTTGTCTTACCTGGCCTGCGCTTCGTCCAGGCTTTCATCGGTGATGGCCATTATTTGCTGTAGAATATCCCCAATGTCTTGTTGAGGTTGACCGAGTGATTGCTGTTTCCTGACCGAGTCTGGGTCACCCACGTCGGCTTGTGATAGTCCACCGAGTCCGGTGAGACCCGTCAGCATTCTGGTTTGGTCATCCATACTTTCAAAGAAAACTCGCCGTTTTCCCCAGTCGAAGAATACAACACAAATAGCTAGCCAGTTAGCTAGCCAGCAAAGTATTTTCGACCACAAATCATACACGACTAGCCAGACTACCCGATAGGTAACGTTAGCTAGTGCTATTACCAGCTTTTGTCTCAAACTGATAAAATTTACGCTCTACATTCGCGTGTTTTCCTTCTCAAGTCAATAAAAGCAGCCAGGCTAGCTAGCGCGAGTGAAAAAGCAGCTAGCTGTAGCCCCCGAACACAGAAAAAAGCAGCGGTGACGAGCAGCTAGCCACACATGCACTGGATGTGTGAGCTGGCGGACAGCGCCTCGCACATTTTCAAAGCAAGAAAGGTTAATATATGTGCGAGCACTATTGCATTAAAATAATATACGTCGTTTGCAAAATTGCACAAGACGTGTATACACCAAGCTATTTCACAGAATGCCTGGCTCCAATCTGGTTACCTATCAAAACAGAGCATGGTGTGCCATTGTTTTCGCGAGGAGAACAAAACTGGTGTGTAGCCTGTTCTGCGCTGCGCGAGCGGTGTGCAGCGCTCATTGAACGCCACCAGTTAGCGCGAGCTTGCGTGTGGGCTAATCAGTACCGATATCTAGCTACTTAGCTAAGCAGTGATGAGTGAGCTAGACGGAAAATAGAAAATTATTCTGCAATAATTTTGTAGACTTCGCCAACCGACCCTAATACCAGGTTAGTCGTTACTAGAGCTCACTCACGTATCCATGAATCGTTTCTTTTACAGCGGGGGTGTGTGAAGCCTTTTCACTCGCGACAACAGAGCCTACGTCATCAACCTTAGCTGACCACTTTTGTCATACTTGAATGCAAGTGTTGTGAAAGCGTAATGTCGCTTCTTACTTCTAACCTGACACACTATATTAGCAGCATTTGGGTGTAAGAGCTCACACAAACATTTAATTGATAAAGACAGTTCAGTCATTATTTGTGAACACGCACCACTCTCTCCTAAAGCTAGAAGTCAGAGAGAACCCTCCAATTTGTGATGTAAAATCTGGGGCTGCTCCATAAACAATGAGTGGGGCTCTCATTTTATGAGGCAAAATTAGGGTTATATGCTAGCATTGCTAGAAGGTTTGAACCAGAACTGAAACCTAATTTGGGCATAAGAGCTCACACAAACATTTTATTGATAAAGTCAGAGCCCCATTCATTGTCTATGGAGCAGCCCCAGATTTTACATCACAGTTTGGAGGGTTCAGAGAGGGTTCTCTCCGATTTTTAGCTTTAGTCGAGTGCTGCATGTTCACATATACTGAGTCAACAGTTCTGGGGCACAGGAAGAACATTATGTGAATTCTTAAAATGGATGGCATCACCCAAATCAAGAATTCCAATATGTTATTTCCATGGTCTAGAAGGGTTAAATCAATATGTGTTAACATGAGCCACTCTCTCCCAAAGCCAGAAACCAGAGAAGACTCAAACCTGTGATGTCATCAGGTATAATGTCTGGAGCTGCTCCACTGACAATGAATGGGAGACACATTTTGTGGACCCACAGAATGTTTGTTTTCTTTTTTACACCCAAATGAGCTTTATTCTATAGTGGTGTTCTTCATTATGGAACAGAAAATGTGCCGATATACTCAGAACATTCCCCTGAGTGCTCTCAATGTCACCATTACCATTTTCCCCAATTAATTGTCTATGGAACAGCTTCAGACTTTATACCTGACGACATCACAAGTTTGAGTTTTGGCACTTCAGTTTTTGTATTTGGGAGAGTTGTTCACGTTAACGAATATATTTTTGGATTGTCTTAGACCATAGGAATAACATGTATGAATTCTGAAAATGGGCGTAGTTCCCCTTTCAGGATAGTGTGGTATGACATTAACAACAATAATAATAATAATAATAATAATAATAATAATAATAATGATCTTTATCTGTAGAGCACTTTTCTAAGATGGAGTTAAAACACGCTTTACATAACATCAAAGATAAAACAGAGAAATAGCACAAAGAAGACAGTAAAATGAGCATAACACAATAAAAACAAGAGCAAATACAAAATCAGGTATTACAAGCAAGTCTATAAAAGTTGTTTAAGATGTGATTTAAAATAAGATAATGAGTTTGCTAGTCTAACATCCTCAGGCAAGTCATTTCAAAGTCCAGGAGCCCTTGTGGTGAAGGCACAATCACCTTTCATCTCCAATCTAACGTCAGAAGGGCCCTCCCCGAGGATCTCTGCACTCAGGCTCATACAAGGTTAAAGGTCTGTGATGTAGGAAGGGGCTGGACCGAGCCATGTTTTAAAAGTAAATTATAAAATCTTGAAATCAGTTCTAAAACTAATGGGTAACCAATGAAGGGAGGCTAAAATTGGGGTGATGTGCGTTGTACCAAACCAAGCAGCTGTGATAACAGACAAGCCCAGGCCTATGTTGCAGTAACTTAAGGTTTCTAGGCCACAGCAGGGCTGGTTGGTCAGGTGACTTCTGTTCCATATATCAATAGTAGCTGCTGATGCTGGTATGTGATAGAGCAGGTACCCCCTGGAACCCTGCCTGGTCAGTGATGAGGAGGGTCTGTCTGAGCAGAACCCAAAGTGGATGAGCCTGAGAGATTAAGCTAATTCGTCAATAAACAGATGAAGTTATGTGTGTTGAATGGCAAAGGTAACGGTAACAGTTCACACACACACACACACACGAAATGTACAAAAAAATAAAATAAAATAATAAAAATATTAATATAGAAACTGAACCTGACACAAACAAGTTACTTATGGATTTAAAATAAAAAAATTTTTTATATATATGCATAGATGTACATTATTCACAGCAATTTCCGGGCCAATGTTTGAACACAAGAAGTGCCAATGACCTGACAGCATCACAAAGAGCTGTGCTAAACCTCCAATGAATGAAACATCCCATCTGTCTTTCAGTATGAGAATGTAGACAGCATAGATTGAAAACAAGTGTCCTCATTTTTTCTGCAAACGTGGACAATTCCGCAGTAGTTTATCACTCAGATCAGAGAGACAGCTTTCCAAGACGAATGGCTAGCTGAATGGACATGGAGGAAAGGTGCAGCCTGGTGCGCTGTATTGAGAAGAGATGATGGGTGTGCATGAGGGAGTGGGACCAAACTGGCAGTGGTTTATGCTGACTCCCCACACATCCCTCTACAACAATCTGTGGCTAATCAATCTAAAGTTAAAGAGGGGAGAGCAACACTAGACAATACTGTGGGCCTAAGCAGCATTTGCAGACAAGTAGGCCGATAACACAACAATTTAGGCTGCAACAACCACTGGAAGGAAACTGTACAAAAAGTGAGCTCTACCACATTGATCCATAATAATAATATTCCATATTTATTTTCTTTCTTTGATAGCCATCTAAAACAAGGGATAAGGAGAGCCTTGAACCTCTTGGTCCACTTTACCATTGTCACTAGCAACAAATCTAAGCCTTTCTAACCACTCCAGACCTTTCTAACACTCTTACCTGTCAGCAGGTGGTCATATTTATTTCACTGACAGCAAGTGGACAATCGTCGTCAAGAGGAAACATTTTGTGACTTGAGCAACCTATATCTTTGTATGTTCTTTGTGTGATTCTGATTCTGAGTGACTCTTTTAAAGTGCACTGCTGTGTGACTTCTTTCAGTTTTGTAAGCTGGAGATGCCCTCTTTTCACCCCACAAGCATCAAGCCTCATTTTCATCTAAATAAGAATCGATCTTTCCTGCCGTGCACCATCCTCTCTGACTCAAACGCTCACGGTCACAACCCCACTTTTCTTCTCCTTGCCTGTCTCTCATTCTCACCATTCATCCACCTCCCCCTGCTGACAGAAATGAATACAATCACAAGTAGATTTCACCCTACTATACCATGCTGCAAACAATCCTGGTTGCAGGACAGATAAAACATTTCAGTTCTATAATATACCTTTCTACTTGTGAATATCATCAGAGGAAAAGAGTAAATTACAACATTAATGAGTGAATAGTTGAGACCGAATTCGACTGATGGGAGGAGTGAGAGGAAAGGGTGAGAGAATCACTGGCATAATGTCAAAGCTTCGTTCTGCCTCAGTGACCCAGCCAAATGCAAGAGAAGGGAGAGTGTCACTATGGGGGGAGGGGCCTCCTCCTGAATGGTCAGGGGACACTCATGGGGTGGGATGGATGCAGCACAGGAGAGAGGACGATGATACTGGAGAATACTGAGGAGGGCGCATGAAGAATGTAAATAATAAGCAGAATAGGCAAAACTGTTTCCATCGTCCATTTAATTTTGGTCCTTAGCAAGAATGAAATCATTTTGCACAGAAAAAAACAAACAAAAAAACGTGTTTGCATTTCTCTTTATGGTCAATGCTTTCATGTTATGCAGGAAGAGGTCTAAAATACGTTTTATAAGAAAGCTTTATATTTTAGAAAATGAAAGGTTATATACAAACAGGGTTCCCGCTGTTGAGGAAATAATTTTCCAGGAAATTTACAGAATAGTAGTGAACAAATTGCAGACACTGGACCTCAAAATTCTAACATCACAGCAATCTACATGCAATGGCATCATTTCAGAAAAAAATGTTATAATCCTATTGTGGCCCATAATACGCTAATGCTGCTCAGTGCTGAAGATATTTAAATACATTTTATGACTACAGATCAATTTCCAGAGGTCATCAGTCCTGAGAGGATTTGAGGAAATAATACCCAGGGGAAAAGATGCTTTCAGACAAAGCTTCTAAATGCAAATTTCAAGTGACTTTCGATACAAATACCTATACCATATAATTTTTACAGGACCTATCATAAGTTTTGCACAATATTTTATTAATTGTTATAGTTTTCCATGGGTTATCCACACCCAAAGAAAGACCTAGTCTTTTTCCAAGTTTTTCTGGATCCCTAGGAGCCCCAATATAGTATGAACACAGAATTTACAGTTAGAGTATGAACACGAGTTAAAAAAGCATGATCTTAAAATCCAATAAGATATTTACAAGGACAGGAGCTGTTTTGAGGAGTGGCTTTGCCACCTGGTGGTCAACAGCCTGCATTACCTGGGAAAGAGCTCTATAGACCATCTCTATACCCTGTTCTAATAACACTGAAACATCACCCTTAGAGTACACTTCATGAGAAAATGATGTTATACTACATACAATGATGCAGGACACCACAGAAGAGCTACAGTCAAGAACTGATGTATACAGAGAGAACATTTAAGCAAACAGTTACGACTTGTGTATGATTATGTACACAACCACAGTGGCTCTCCATTAGTAATGAAGAGTCTGGTCTAATAGAGGCTTCATTAGTCCTGCTTGCCTGCAGCCAAGGGGACTATGGAGTAATAGAAGACACGGGTACAGCCACCAGATTCCTGATGGGGTCAGATGATAGATCCTGGAATCCTGCATCCGCCGCTGAAAGGGAGAATACTTGTGTTAATTTGCAGATCATTGATCAAATATTAGGAGAGTACTAGTAGTAACCTTAAATTCTAAAGTAAAATCATATTGTGGATTTGTAGAATGGCCACACCCCTAGTGCTTATTTATAGTTTGTGAAGATATGAGTGCTATGCCTTAATCTTTTGGCCTGAATGGACATTTCACATTGTTATATTTCTTATACTTTTCAAAAGTGCATAAATGTTTAGGTACATTAGAGAGCTGAAAGTCAAATCGAACCAGAATCATTACATGCCTATAAAATACAGAAATAATTCCATAGCAAACGTAAAAGACAAATATTTATACCCAATCTGCCACTGGTCTCTTTCACCAACAACTGCGACTGTTTCTGAATGGACAGCAACTCTTTAACCATCTTACTCTGGACGTCCATCTGAGGGGGGGTTGTAGATTAAACACAAACATACAATTAATTATGACTGCAAGGCACAACAGACCTGGAATTCTTTTTGGATTGACGCCAGCAAATTGGGATTCTTATATTTCCGTTTTTCCCATGGCTTTAGGCTAAATAAATCACATGCACACCCTCGCAGCATAAGAAATTAAGAAGGGGTATGGGTAAAAACAGTCATGAAACTCCTGAAAGTTCCCGACACTGGAATGACACACAAAATGAATACTACTGGAAAAGGAATACTTTATATATATACACCAACAAATTGCCATAACTTAAGACCCTCATAGAAAAAAAGTAATTTCCTACGCTGCACCCTCGCATTTGAATGGATCTCCAATCTTATAGTATTCTCCAATGTTATAGCATTTCCAAACATACCACCATCTCCAACGTGTGTAGTATAGGCTGCTGTCTACGGAGGAGATCGTGGTAGTCTGGTTTACTCCACATGAGCTCACTCTGTGACGACTGGGCCAGACAGGTCGGGTCTAATGTTACACCACTAGCCTGACCCCGCTCCACTGCCCTGTCTCAGACAAAGAGAGGGAGACAAAGGGGAGAATACATTAATATTGACACAGTCTAATAAGTTTCACTGTAGTATCTCTTAATGACAGAGCCCACACTCACCTGGCCAGGTCCTCTGCCTTACTACGGTGTTTGTTCAACAAGGCGTCCCAAGAGTCACTCTCAGCCTGCAACCTGAAATGCATTAATGGTAAAAAAGCAAAACAAAAAAAAACAACAGAAAAAGCATTGTACATGTAGTACGTTACTCCATAACTGATTGACTAAGTGTAGTACGTTTATAGTGTTAAGTGTTTGCTGTTTATTGTTTCTTTAGATTCCTAAGTTATTACCAAGGTAACAGCTATTCCACGAGAAAGGATTACAAAATGATATGGAACATTACATGCAAGTGCCAAATCGAAGTGTCTGGTTCATAAACACAATGTGCATGAAACTGACTAGTAAATAAAACAAACATGCCTGTGGATGGCTTTCTGGGTCTGCTCCATGGCTCTCTGCATTTCAGGGGTACTACTGAAGTGAAAACCAAACAGTAATGAGGACAACAAGATGGCAAGTAAAAAAATTAATAATCATAAGCATGGAAGGAGTGTAAAAAAAAACAACAACAAAACACAGCAACCGCATTACCTAGCTGCACTCGTACTAGGTTGTTGACACTGTGGTTCACGGCGTATGTTTTGGGCCAGACAACACCATTCCTTCTGCATGTCGTCAACTAAGGGGAGACAAGGGAGACGGCAGAGAAGATATTTAGCCTCTTTGACAAGATTCACTTTGAAAGATTCAGATAAAAGTTTGCCAAAAGTATGTGGAACCAACACAAACCTTTTTTCTGAAAAGACTCCATGGAGGCGTTTGGTGTTGACTGCAGTGAGTTTTGAGTTCTCTCTATTGCCAACTAGAGACAAAACAGAAGAGATTGAATAGATTCATCATCATTTTGAACTATGACCAAGTTGAAATAACACACCGTGGTACCATTTTAGAAGCATATGCTCCTAAAACTACCTACAAATTTGAACAGGGAGCAAATGTCCAACTTGAGATTCCAGATAAAAGGTGGCTAATTTTATTTCAAGCGGTTTCACACATCATAGTCCTACATTTACTTTCTGTATGTAACTGTAGGGTCCTACCAAATGGATCTCTTCAGCCGGTTGACAACTCCTGTATATGGCTAGCCCCTAACCATATATTATACAGTCGGGAAAAACTCGATATACAAACATTTAGGTCCAGAGGTTGATGGTGCCATGCAACGTAGACAAGATCGATTTAGGTCTCCAGATGTGTGATATTATGAATTTACTTTACTTTTTGAAAATCAATTTGATCACTTTCATTCTCTGTCACCCATTAAATACGGCGGTAGACTACAGCTTCCTGTCAATACAACACAGGTGCACTGCATTGATTTTTCACGGCACATGATGGTGCTTGTGCTTTTCAAAATATACTGCTTAGAGCTAAGTTGATACTAGATACAAGTGTTGGGGGATTTCTATTTTGAAGAGCAGGAGTACTATCATGTACTGGTGATGTTGGACCTACGTACAGGCACGTGGGGAGGTCAGGACGTTTCAAAGTAAAAGCTCAGTAGTGGGGAGCCTAAGTTGGCAATAAATGGAACCCTAACCCTCATCTGAGTAGAGCTTTTAATTTGAAACGTCCTGACCTCCCCACGTGCCTGTGCCTCCAGCGTCACCAGGAAATAAGGATAAGCTGTTATCAGCAGAGTTATTGTGCCACAGAAGTTAATATTGTGGAGAAACTAGACCATTAATCATGCAATTGAAAACGCCACAGTAATAAAGAGATTGTAGTAATTTCACCGCAAGGTAATCGAACACAGAGCTACCCTTATGAACGCTGCCCCGGACGATACCCGACAGAGCTGCACAGGTGGGCCAAAAATGTATCAGTGGCTTTGGAATAGTGTCCATCCAAATTTCAAAACACAATCTCCAAAGCCAAGCAGGGCCTAGCCTCTGCCCTGTTTATCACAACTCACCCTCATTGAAGCTTCCATCACTTTCTCCAGTCTTTCCTGCTGAGGCAGGGATAGGATGATGCTCCTGCACAAAACTGAGAGAAACACCAAGAGTAAGACAATTATGCTATGGAAAACTCACCTGCGATGAATAGGAAACAGAAAGGTAGTAGGTAGACTCACTCTTTGAAGGGTTGGGGAGAGCAGGGAGAGACCGCCGGCTTATGGTAGCCCTCCTCCAGGATTTCCTCCGTTCACCGGGGCTGAGAGATGGGCCCTCAGAGGGAACAATTCCTTCCAAGTTCTTTCCCTGATTCATTTCTCCGTCTGTTGCCATCTGTTCCTCTTCTCCTGCATCTGGCATCTGAGTGGAGGATGACTGGGAATGGTTGCGGGGTAACTTGCATGGGGGAACTGGGCTAGGACTTGAGGAGCGGCCTCTTATAGCTGTCTGTTCTTCTAAGTGGACCTTGATAAACGGAAAAGACAAGTTGTGATCTATACAAGCAACAGTTTAATGGTCCAAAGCGGCAGATCAGCTGTTTTGCTTGTTGCCAAGTGTTTCTTACCTTGGTCTGGTTATCAGCAACAGCAATACTCGTGCAACGGCTGACAACAGAATATGAAAGAATAACAATTGCAGTTATTATAATGTTAGATAAAACGCTTTGTTTGAAGAGTAACGTACGTTAGCCATCATTAGCTAACGAACTCTGGCAACCACATACAGCTTGAAGAGCGAAACTAATAGGATATCGATTGATGCATAAAAGACATAACTCTATTTTCCAATTACATAATAATATATATCACTTTTGGTCTATTGTTCATTCTGTTGTCGTAACGTTACCTCTAAACATAAGACAAACCTGTTTTGGTTGTTGTCAGATTGAAGCTCCGCCATTTTTCATACAGCCCGCGCCCAAGCGTCTCCTCCCCTTTACCCCAGCTATGCATGCTGGGAAACGTAGTGTGATCTTGTCATATATTTTAATCACTCTGATGCAAGTTACCTGAAAATAGGATCTTTAAGAAAATAAAACAAAATAGCCTATTATTAATTTTATTATATACCTTTTCTGTGGAAATCCATTGCTAGGGAGCAGTCAGCTACTGATATTAGCAAACACTGCAACAAGAAAGAAAGTTGGGCCCATTCAGAATGTTGTCACTGGCATATAGCTATCTAGCTAACAACTACAATATACTCTCAAATAGGTCCCTGGGACAAAATCCGGAGGTCCTTGACCTAATGTGTAGGCTATGTAGTTGAGGTCCTAACATATAAAAGGTTGGGAACCCCATGTAGATTATTATAAAATGTTGGACTGATAGAAAGAAGCATTGTAGTTGCTGAATTATTGAATTGAATTGAATTGAAATACTTTATTATCCCGTGGGGAAATTCGGTCTGCATTTCTAAATATGCAAAATAATCTAAATTAATATATTGTTCTAAAAGTCGTGTGTGTGTGTGTCTACATTACAACCAAGACCTGTGTCCCATCCATATCCATCCAGGGAGGGGTCACCCATATGGGGATATGGACAGGTTTTGGCTGTACACACACACACAATTTATTTTTCTTTATAAATTCCATTCACTAGGCCACCCGTTTAGCTCAGTTGTTGGCCGGTCTCTCAAGGACAGTTTCTCTGGTGGCTTTTCAGTCCACACTTGCTGCTCCACTATTCCACTGAAAGACCAAACTCACAGATTACAGTTGCATTCATGACAGATGGGAACTGGGAAGTTTCCGACATTCAAGCATTTAGGTTGGAAAAGGTGACACCAGAGGTTGCTACTGTGTGCAGTTATAGTTTGTTCCTCAACTGTATATAGTCACCTTACTACAGCAAAACTAACAGCATATCATATCCAAAAGTCAACTATTTAAATTTTAGACAATAAATGCTACCATGTTAATGTAACATCAAAAGCGTCATGAAAACTCAGACATTCTCACTCGGCGGTCCAAGTTCAGACTTTCTGAACTTCCCCGTTCCCGCTTCTCACGAATGCAACACACAAGACGGGCTTTTCTTTTGCGCTTTTTCCCCTCTTTTTTGTGTGTAAGTACATGCGGATACGTTGTGCCAAAGTCAAATTCCTTGTATGTCATACTTGGCAATAAAGCAGATTTTGATTCTTAAAGCAGCAGCCCCAAGGCAGACTGGTTGCAGTTGCGCCTACTGGCCAGCAGAGCCACTCCCAGTTCTCCCTGTCCAGCTGACACTCTAACCAAACCCCGCTGGCACATACGTTATACGTGAAGAGGAAGTGTTAAATGTTTTGCATTGTGGGGTAATTAGGAAAGTGACATCATCAATGGGGTAGCCATACTTGATACAGTCCCCCATTATTTCATGTTAGAAGCTTTTTTTATGCCCAGCTGTTCAGTGTTATTTGGGCATGCTCATACTTTTCATTCACAGACACAACATTATCTTCATACAGAACAAAACAGTTGACAAAACATGTGTATCTGTAAGTCCTTTTATAAGTCTGTAAGAGATTTATCTTTTTACAAAATGAAGGAGAGAAATCAAAAAATTCAAACACTTTGCATTTCTCCTAGAGAATGCCCCGGGTTGTGTGTCTGTACGTCTCACATTGGCTGACACACAGTCTCGCACTCCACACAATACTGCTCTTCTTGGCCTTTTGTGGGGGGGGGGGGGGGGGAAGAAA
>OMKL01045782.1:0-10112 GCA_900302295.1 Parasudis fraserbrunneri
TGGGGGTGAAGACATGAGATGTGCGACCAGGTTAAATGCAGGGGTCAACTCTATAACCACGGTGTTATCTGGACACCTCTGCACAGCTGCCAGTCATGATCACACCACGGCTAAGCCACTGACCTGACCCAGCTTTATATAGGGAGCTGCCATTTGTTGGATACGGGAGCAAGAGAGAGGGAAAATTCTGCCACTGCTTTCCTACCGTACATGAAACCAGAACGTGTCATTTCCTGTCAAGGACAAGTTCCACACCAGCTGTAGGAAAACCTCTGACTTGGTCTGGTGGTCAGATTGGTGAACTCTCTCCCATTCAACAATACGTCTGATATCATTCTATCCAAATGAGTATCCTGGGATACAATATGGGATTGTATTTCAGTCAGTGCCCATGTAATGGCTAACAAATACCATGTTCATTTTATTAGTATTTTTATTTATTTATTTATTTTAGAAGGGGATAAAAGCCTGCGTGAGTACGTCTGACTAAAACAGTCAGTAACTTGAGAGGGGGAACCACACAACCACTAAATCAGTAAAATGGGAACCCAGAGTCACTGTAATTTGGGAGAGAGCTGGTTAACCACCCCTCATAATGGATGGTGTTTCTGTTTAGCCTAAGGCGTTGGAGCTGAGGTCATATGCAAACAAGGCACAGCCTAGGCCACGGCTTTTATACAGTGGAAGATGTTAGACAGAACCTTGACTTTCTCTGTCTCTCTCTCTCTCCCTCTCCCTTTTAGCATCTCGTCATCCATCTGTCTATCTATCACAAGCACGCATGCACATATGACATATCATACATGCACACACACACACACAACCCCACTAGTGTATTAGTATTATTACAGCCACTGCAGCCTGTCTATAATGAACAGTATGTTTTAGTGCGACTATCCCTTTAAAAGATGACCTCATTCTCTCTTGATTATTTTATTTTTCTCCCCCTCTGACCACATTTCTCTGTATTCAGCCTTTTCTGCCCAGAGACAATTGGATAATTTAATGATATCTCATGCTGCCACCTTCTGGTCTTGAGATACCCTTGCTGAATGAGTGGCCCACACAGACCAGCCACAGATACCAAATCGTGATACTTGATATATTGAGGCATTAAAAGACAATGGACCTCGCTTCAAAATCTGCAGTACTTCAATATAATATTGCCTACATTGGAGATTATCTAAATGTAGTATTACCTCATGAATTTCAACTTCCAAGTTTTCATCACGAGTATATTACCCGTACGTACCTGTATGGGCGCATGTTAACGAAGATAGGCGACACTTGTTTTACGAACCACACGCTGACCACACTGATAATGTTGTTTATCGTTTTGTATTCATTATTATTACCGTACGATGACTACAACGGAATTTTGTTTTTATATTTTATCAGTGTTGATACGCCATCTAGTGGAAGCATTTAAGTATTAACGATGATAACTTTCAGTCATATTGAATATATAGATAGATAGGTAGATAGATAGATAGATAATTTATTAATCCGCTCAGGGTAATTAGCGCGTCACAGCAGCATTAAGGTAAAAAGCAGCATTGCCGGTAAAATTGTAGGCTACATATCTAGGGAAAAGTAGGCTACACAGACAAAGACATAAAAATATAAACATGGTAAGCAGCAATCAGCAATGTATCCAGGTGTAGATCGTACAAATGGGCTGATTATCGACATGATAGCTTTATGATACATGATACATGACTATGTAAACCAGCCACAACAATAATAAACACTGGTGGCTATGTACAGAGCATACATATATGGATGATTAAGATGTGCAGATATCATCCGTCATCGCTTTTGCTTTTGCACCTGAGGTCACAAAATATTCATGATCTGTAGTTTTTATGGACAGAAAAATTGTCATACATCCTTACATTGTGAAAATTGTCATACATCCTTACATTGTGATTCCTGGTAGGCCTACTATTCTTTTTTTCTTTTTTTTTTTTTATGTTAAACGGCTTCACTTGCAGTTATAGATTTCAGTGGTGTGCACCCTCCACCACCACCACCACCACCACCATTACTACTACCACCACAACGACCATCACGACGACCCACCACCACCACCACCACCACCACCAACAACAACAACAACAACACCACCACCACCACCATTTACAGGGTGTTCAACTGAGTTCATGAGCACATGAGTTCAGCTGAGTTTAATCAATTTGTGGTTTTAAGAGACACACATATTGTGTTTACACATTTTATGACACACTTTGTGACTTGACCATAGATATTCTATTTCTATGGACTTGACGAACAATAATAACCCATTTTAGGGTTTTCAGTATACACACTGAAGTACAGATGGTCGAGAAAAAAAAGATTTGTTTTCTTGCAAGAAAGCACAGTTGCGATTCAGCAGACTATCCTCTGCCTTGCTGGGTAGCCTGTTTGTTTAGAGACTGTTACATAATGAGGGGAAAGACTGTTTTGATGTTTTGGTGGAAAGACTTGCGTTTTTAGAAAGGGGCAGTGTGAGAGCAAGTTAGACATAAGGGGAAGCAGTGAGGATAGAGGTGGAGAGAATCAAAATCTGTTAACTGTGTGTTTAGGATATAGAAGAGTCATTACAACAGATAAGACATTTATGTGTGGGAATTGACCTATCTCGGCCATGTCAGAGGAAAGCAACAGTTGTGATTTGAGGATCAAGAAAAAAGGGCAGAGTTTGAGATAGGTCAATTATTAACCTACTTCTCAACAATATTGATACACTCCTGTGATAGCAATCCCACAGGATTCAGACTGGGGTTGAACTCTGGGTGGAGCATGCTGGTCACAACACAGCCTCCCACCGTCTGGCCCACAGGCTGAGGCTATCTGCCCGGATTCACCACCATGCTGCCCTGCTCAGTGCTGGACTGGATTGACCTAAAGAGCATTCTCCTACTCATCCTTGTGTCCCTTCTTCTGGTGGATTTCCAAAAGAACAGGAACCCTCCTAACTATCCACCTGGACCACGGCCTCTGCCTTTCCTGGGGAATGTTTTAATTGGTTTTGATCATGATGCCATGAACAAGGTATAGTAACACTTGACCTATACTCTACTTATTACTTATGACTATTGCAGTATGTAAGATACAGGTGTCTGAATTTATGCTCCAATTTTTTCCACTTGTGTCTTTGAAAAGCTGATCTGCGAAAGACACTTGCAACAATAACAGTTCTCACATTTCAAAATGATATCATCCACTGAGTTTGTGTGTTGCTGAGGTTGGCTAAGTTCATGTATTTTGTATCACCATGCTTTCTACCAGTTCTTTGCATTGGTCTATCCTCACAAAACTGTCTGTATGCTTCTCTTTGATCAGACTTTTAGCTGCTTGTCTTCTGCTGCTTTCTATTCAGATGGCTCAGCAGTTTGGCAGCATCTTCAGCCTCCGCCGGGGTGCAGACAAGGTGGTGTTTGTTTCAGAGTACAAGATGGTGAAGGAGGTTTTGGTGACGCAGGGAGACTACTTCTTAGACCGACCTGTATCCCCTCTCTTCAAAGAGGTCTTCAAAGGCCATGGTGAGACGTGTACTGGTAATTTCCATTTCCAATCTCTCACAGTTGCTCTGTAAGCTAAATGTAGCCTGTCTTGGATCCTATAATAAGTATCTGTAGTTCTTTTTTTGAAGGTATTTCAACAAGCAATGGGTACAAATGGAGGAGGCAGAGGCAGTTTTCTGTGGCCCACCTCAAATACTTTCGAGAGGGGAAGAGAACCCTGATGCTTTACGTTCAACTAGAGTGCAACTTCCTCTGTGAAGCTTTCCAACAGGAAAAAGGTATGATCTGATGTATAATTATTAACATTATTCTTACTGTGTCTTCTTGTGTGAACATTTAATGTAATTATCACCTAATATAGATTAAATATTAAATGTAGATATATGGATATAGACCACACTTGGTCAAATAAAAATGAAACCTTTCTGGTATGAATTGTTAGTTCTGAATTAATTAATACATTTTTACAGGGCCTTTCAACCCCCATGTCATAATTAACAATGCATCTGCCAATATCATTGGCTCCCTGGTGCTGGGGAAGCGCTTTGACTATGATGCTGCTGACTTCCAGGACCTTCTACGACTTAGCCCCAAGTCCATTATGCTGGCAGGGACACTCAGGGTTCAGGTAGGTAGAAAATGAACTATAGTAAAATATGTATCCCTGTATTATAGTAGTATCCCTATAGTATAGTGTATAGTATCCCTGTGTTGCATAGTATCCCGATAATATCCCTGTGTTTTATTTTCGTACACGCTAGAGATTTACCACAAATATACTGTAGTGATTTATAGTATTCCTGTGTTTTTTTAACACACACTATAGATTTAACACAGATATACTGCAGTGATTTATAGTATTCCTGTGGAAAAGAAAATGTCAGTGTCTTCAGTTGGCAATCTGTCTTGGCAGCATAAATATCATTTACAATAACAGTCAGCAACAAAGAGCGCATATACTGTATATGACACAGTGAAGAGACATGTAAAGTACAATGCAGGTGCACTTGTCCTGCTGTTATAAATGTGATTGTCTCTAAACATGTTAGCTAGAGTCATCCCCTCCTCTGGAATCACATGTTATTCTGGCTGAGGACTGAACCCTAAACCTTCTTCCTAGTGTCTCCCCTACTCCCTGTGTCTCCCCTACTCCCTGTACCTCCTCCCTACTCCCTGTACCTCCTCCCTACTCCTTGTACCTCCTCCCTACAAGACATGAGATTTAGTTTGATACTGTACCTCCTCCCTACTCCCTGTGCCTCCCCTACGTCCTGTGCCTCCCGTACCTCCCTACTCCCTGTACCTCCTCCCTACTCCCTGTGCCTGCTCTCTACTCCATGTTCCTCCCTTACTCCCTGTGTCTCCCCTACTCCCTGTGCCTCCCTTACCTCCCTGCTCCTCCCCTACTCCCTATACCTCCCCTACTCCCTGTGCCTCCCCTACCACCTGTACCTCCCCTATACCCTGTACCTCTCCTACTCCACATAGGTCAGTGGTTCCTCCCCTACTCCCTCCCTGTGCCTCCCCTACTCCATGTTATTCCCTGTACCTCCCCTACTCCCTGTTACTCTAGGTGCCTCCCCTACTCCCTCCCTGCTGCTCCCTGTACCTCCCCTACTCCCTGTTACTCTAGGTGCCTCCCCTACTCCCTCCCTGTACCTCCTCTGTCTCCTGCTCAACTTTGCGTTAGTCTAAGTAGAGAAATTGATCAAGTATTACAAGACATGAGATTTAGTTTGATACTGTTCTCACCAGTTACTTGAAATATGTTGGCATTACCATCCGTTCTATCAGGCACAACTTGTATTGCCACTTGTGTTCTGTTTCCTCAGCTGTATGATGCCTTCCCGTGGTTGTTCAAGCACTTGCCTGGCCCTCATGAGACAATTTTCTCCAACTATGCCAAGCTGGTTTCATTTCTGAAAAAAGAGATTGAGAAACACAAGAAAGACTGGGACCCATTCGATCATAGGGACTTCATTGATGCGTATATAGGTCAAATAGATAAGGTGAGGCCTGAAGCTCTCAGTATACATTGGAATTGTTCACTGCTTCTAAGAATTACGCTTCCCTTCCTAATTTCAATTGGCTTAAAATTTGTCATTTGTGAGTTTTTGACTGCATCTGGAGAACATTGTGTCCAGTAATGGAGTACATTATTTCCCCTTAAGAAAAAGATGGATGTGGAAGCCGGTTTCAACTCAGCTAACTTGGCGATCAGCACTCTGAACCTGTTTGAGGCAGGAACAGAGACTGTTACCTCTACATTACAGTGGTCTCTTATCTACATGATGAAGTATCCAGAAATACAAGGTATGTAAATACTGTACATCACATCAAGGCAAACAACCCCTGAGTCACGGAACCAGCTAGCTTAACCATCTTTCAATGAACCATCCATCCATCCATCCATCCAGAGATGATCAGCAAACTACCCTGGCCTTTCGACGTCTTTCCTGTCTCCACAGAGAAGGTACAGGAGGAGATAGAACGTGTGATAGGTCAGTCCAGGCAGCCCTGCCTGTCAGACAGAGTCAGTATGCCCTACACTGAGGCTGTCATCCATGAAACCCAGAGGATGGGCGACATCGTCCCTCTGAACGTCCCCAGGCTGTCGGCTAGAGACACCACTGTAGGAGGTTACTGCATACCCAAGGTAACCTCCATTTGTCTGTTTCTATGTTCTTGTAGGAAATCTGAAATTATGTGATAATAGTGTTGCAACTACTATTGCCTATGATAGCTAAATAGATAGATAGATGATTGTGACTTGATAGATAGAGAGAGAGAGAGAGAGAGAGAGAGAGAGAGAGAGAGAGATGGTAGACAGGTAGACAGACAGTCAGACATTTACTTGACTGAACTGAACTATATTGGTAATCTGCAAAGAACAACCCTTGTGGTGTCAGACCATTATTACAGTGTCATGGGGCTAATAGTACTGAGTTTTTTTTTACTAATGAATTTCCCTGTTGTCTTTGATTTCACAGGGAACTATAGTGGTGGTCAACTTGTCCTCAGTATTACATGACAAGACAGAGTGGGAGACTCCTGACCAGTTCAACCCTCAGCACTTCTTGGATGGGAATGGAAACCTCCGGAAAAGAGAAGCCTTTTTCCCGTTCTCTGCAGGTGAGCAGCTGTCATCAGTTTCCTTGGACTAATTCCTATCCAGAGGTGGAAAGTAACTAATTACATTTAATCTAGTTTCTGTAATTGAGTAATTTAAAAAAAAAGAAAAACTACTTTTTGAGTATTTTTAAAACCTGTACTTTAAGTATTTACCTCTACTTTTACTTGAGTAGGTCTTATTTTGGTCATAAGAGTACTGAGTACAATGAGATATGTCATTTGCAGTAAAGCACAGTCATTCTGGACATACCAGCTTTGCTGGTATAATGAAAAAGGGACTATCCACAAACATTGGACTTATAGTGACTGTTCAAAATATTTGAAAAGACCACACCAGGAAGAGTAGTCAGTTAATTTTTGGGGGATGATACTGGAGAATGCACCAAATCTTCATGATTTTCATTTGAATGTAACTAAATACTTGCATACTTTTTTGAAGTGCCAGTCTTTTTCTTTTAGTAATTTTCCAGACAAGTACTCTTACTCCTACTTAAGCAAAATGTTATTTAAATAACAGTACTTCTACTTGAGTAATATATTTCAGTACTCTTTCCACCTCTGTTCCTATCTTTCTATCACACGTTCCCTCTATCTTTACGGGAGGGCAGCTAGCAGCGAATAGCATTAGTTCATTATAATGAATGATATGTACACATTGAGCTCCATAAGTATTTGAACAACAGATAGTTTCTTGGTTTTGGTCTATACTCCACACTTATTACTTTGAATGTGAAATATCACAATGACTATAAGCTTAAAATGCTGACTGTCAGCTTCTTTTTTCCATCATAGATCCATCTTCACAATTCCAGATGATGACAGAGAACAATTACAGATAATGCGATAGTGTGTGATTATATGATAATGTCAGGTAGCTCTGCTAATTATCAACCAATCCCGCCTTCCCTGGTAGGATAAAATGAGGGTCAGGTGGTAACCTCTGATAGAGTCGACTGGGTCATTGTCAACAGCGAAAACACCATACGGCAGCAAGCCCTAACAAAGAGTAATAAGAGCAGAGAGAAAAACTGTGTTAAAGAATTCAAACTTGAAAATTAAAAGTGGGGTAAAGAAAATCTAAATGCACTCTAGCATGACTACTCACGTATTGACAGATTTACAGATGTCTGCAGATATTTCCTGGGTAACATGAATATAATGGGCAAATACGCATTGTATGTACATTGACATTATAATACACGTGACCCCGTGTCCTCATTGTATCCTAATGGTCTTTACACCCAGGTAAAAGGATGTGTATAGGGGAGCAGTTAGCTCGCATGGAACTCTTCCTCTTCTTCACCTCCCTCCTCCAGAGATTCTCCATCTCTCCACCTCCAGGACAGGAAGTCAGCGTGGAGCCTCGGGGGGGCGCCGTTCTGTCCCCCAAACCTTTCCTCGTCTGTGTCAAAGTTCGGTGATGATGACCATAGTTAAGAATGCAAAAAAAGTTGCAAAAGATGCAACAAAATTACAAAGAAAAAAAAGTTCATTATCAGTGGTAGTCTGAAGTTGTTTTGTATATGCATATGGAGCGAATTGCGGATTGTTTTATCTGGATTTCTTTCATATGGATTTCTTTTAATCCAAAAAAATAATTATGCTATTTGACTTTCAGGCAATAACAGCCTACTACATATTAGCATTGTAATAATTAGCACACCCAAAGATAACTGTATGTCCATGGTCATTATGACTAAGCTGTTTTTGAGTTGCAAAGCACTGACTCCAAACTAACCTACAGATTCATAAGGAATATGACAATAGGCTATGTGTCACTAATGCCACTGATACTGAATGATATACTGAAGGGAACACTGAGCAGTTGTTCCGAGACTCTTGGTAGGCTGCTTCCTCTGCCTTCACATTATATGTGCTCAGAATTTGTCCTTGATGAATGCTGATACTTTGCACTTTGATATAAGCCAAAAGGATACCAGAATATGTATAACTCAATTGTTTGATTGGATAAAAAAAATTGTTTTGAAAAGGGAATCATGTTTTTTTTATTTTGGTAATCTGAGGCATTTCAGGTACAGGTATAGTAACCACCGGTACTGTAGAAGGTCACACTCTGGGATCTCCAGGATTGAGGCAACACTAACACACTCCACGCAAGCACTGGCTGAACTCTGAGCCCTACTACAAATCCCATGTCATTGTCCCATTTATTCCCAGTTTGGGCATGGCAATATGCCATATAGAAACAGTGTTTTAAGGTCCCTCCTTTTGCAACAAAAACTGTCATTTGTTAACCAGAACTAGTGACCACACACACACACACACACACACATACACACACCTCTGTTTGAATAGAAAAGTGTAAATGTAGTGATTACTCATTGCTTCAGATTGATAATGACAATATAGCAGGGCAAAGAGCAGGTTGCACCAGAACTCATCAGGACAAGACAGTTATTCACTCTAATGTTGACAGATCACCATTTTTTTCACGTTTTTTCCACCATGGATGTGTTGCTTGAGCCTGTCCTGAAATGGATAAACATGAAATAATTGCTACTAAGTTCAGAAAGCCACCCAAATTTCCCTCAGGACCCAGAGCTCTTCCGTTTGTTGGAAACATATTTTACATATTTTTTCTCAACTGTATTTAATGAAGGTAAGCATGGGCAAATAGTAAACAGTACATAGCCAACATGGTATCACAATTCAATGATGTCCAAAGTCTTGCTGTTGCTTGCTTTGCAATAAATTGTAGGTATTTTACAAATGCAAATAAAACATAATTTCACCCTGTAATTCTTTAGAATACTACATCAATGTGTATGTGTATCTTGTGTGCGTCCTTGCATTCCGGGCTTTTATTTTCATAGTTTTATTTCTGTGACAGATGGCTAAAGTCCATGGAAACATTTGTGATATTCGCCTCGGCATGGACAGGATGGTTGTTGTAGTCGGCTTTAAGATGGTGAAGGAGGCATTGATCACTCAAGGAGATGAATCACTGACAGACCACCAAGCCCAATGCTTGACAGATTATATGGGGGAGGGAGAAGCAAGTCCTTTTATGCTTTTTCTTGTTTATCTGTCTGTCTGTCTGTCTGTCTGTAGGATGTCTTTTTGCCAATAGCTATTGCTCCAAGAGTCCTTAAAGGGATATTTCACTTTAATAGAACATGTCAAAAATTAGCAGTCTTACCTCTATCCAAAGTCATCTACAAGTAAGCTAGCAGCCACTGCTGTCCCTGTCGTCTGCTGTCAACACCACCATTTCCCCTAAGTGTCAGGCTCCTCATTCACTTCCATTAATTTTGAGGACCAAGTCTAAATACTTATGAAGTATAAATAAACTATACAGCAATATTAGTCTGTGTAATATATTTTTTTCTGAGTCAAAGGTACTTGTTTCTTTGAGCTAATGTTACTATTTTCAAATTATCAGTAAAGGAACTATTTCTCATTTGAGGTGTAGTTTGACCAACTGCTGTTGTT
>OMKL01045791.1:0-11321 GCA_900302295.1 Parasudis fraserbrunneri
GTAGGGCTGACCCCTCTGATTAGCAGATTAATCTGTCAATTTGGTCTTAGTCGACCAAGACTTTTTTCATTGATTAGGTATTTTTTTGCGTTTTCCCCCCATCCTGAATAAGGTATTTCCACAAAATGTTAAGCCCATCTCTGGTAAGCACTAGATTTAATGAGGTCCTTCTGCATGATCTCATGTAGGAAACATCATTTTACAGATTTGTTGATTGATTGATGAACTAATCGAATAGTCGACAAATCCTCTGACAATTAGAATTTCTTTAGTCAGGACAGCCCTAGAATGATGAGAGAGGGAAGAGTGAATGTAGGCTGAACTCTGAGTGGGGAACTTCCCCTACTGTCCCTTGTGAACTGCTCCACTGTAGTTTTTCCCTTCACGCACCAACATCCTTTCACAGCCAGGGTTCTTGAGCTAAAGCTATTGCAGATTGAAAGCGCCCTCTGTTGGAAGGGTCTAGGGGTAAACACAGAGAACTGCTCTCACTGGATGAAAGATTGATCATTCCTGACATAAGCAAGTACCAATCCCATATTGAGGGCCTATATTGCTCACTGACAGGATTGAGGGTTCCATTCCTACTGGGGCCATCAATGCTCATGGCACGGTAAGGCACTTTGGATAAAAGTGTCCACCAAATCGCATAATATAATTTGTTATGAATGAGCACTACCTTCTCTAATTTACATTGTTGTTGTCTATGGACATTCAAATTACATTAATCCGTTTGCCTGGATTCAGCCCCTGAATCACTGGCTGCTAGTCCCACCCACTTCTGAATTATTTGCAATTCAGTCTGAATATCAGGCAAATAATAAATAGCAAGGCGAACTACAGTTGCCACTGGCCATTATACAATGCATGTTAGGTAGCCTAATGTCACTGTCATCCCGAGTAGATTATAATATCTGATATGCTAACACTTGATAAACTGATATATTGCTTGAGAGACATTACTCCAACAGATTCACCTTACCCCCAATTATGGTGCGAATAAGAGAGGCATGTCCCGGGCAGTCCACCAGTGTGAATTGCAGGCTGTCATATCCGTGGCCCCCACTCTCCCGCAGGTGGTCTGGAAGGTCCACGGTGAACGATGAGAAGCCGAGGTCCAAAGTAATGCCTCTCTCTCGGGACTGTGGGTTCTTATCGAAGGCAGCTGTGGAGGCAGTGCTACTAAGCGCCCTGGCAAGCGAGGTCTTACCGCTGTCAACATGCCCAAGAACCCCCACGTTAAAATTCAACGTTTTGGTACGGCTGTTACTGGAGTCTGCCATTGTTTTTGACTTGTATGCGACAACCAGCGTGCGTGTTTCCACTTGGGGTTGGACCTTGAACTCAACGTTTGCTAGCTATTTACTGACCGAAATCTTTGCTGACATTAACTTCTGTTAAATATATTACATATGAATTGACTGAAATTAGCTTTAGGGCTGTCGAAGTGTTAAACTATATTTAATAAACACTCGTTCAAATTGCACGAACCCCATTGGTGCTATTTTGAGGCATGAAACTTTTCTGTCAACTATTTTCTTCTTCCTGAGTATCAGTGAATTCCATCCTGGGGGATACCACGATTGAGCGGAACGTTTGCTTTGGTGTGATGAGTACAACAAAATAAAAATAAGATTTTTCATATTATCTTTTTGGTAAAAACCAACACATTCTAATCCAATATCGGTGGAACGATGTATGTCTAATTTCTTTGCCCGGTGAATTGGTTTCACGCCGGGTGGAGACTTTCAGTTGGACATGGACAGGTTTCTTTCACATCGAAAGTAAGTGAAACACAAGCGGAAATGAAAACGCAAAAGAGGCGTGGTTTGCCTTTTTGGAAGAATTGACATGAATTTTAGCCAATGAATGCGTTACATTATACGATAATCTCCAATCGTTTTATCGTTTAGCACAGATGGGTGGTGTTTCGGGCATTACTTCCTCCAATTTTCCCTAGTAACCCACATGGAAACCCATTTATCTCTGTGTTTTGAGTTTCCGCGCTGATTGAAACGTTCAGAAGAGAAGGGCATAGAAGGCATTTTTCCTCGCCTATATTGTGCCTTTACCATCTGTAAGTTATAATTTCATAAACACAAGGCAGCCATGAAGATCGAGGAGGTGAAAAGCACTACAAAAACTCAGCGGATTGCATCTCACAGTCATGTGAAAGGACTTGGGCTAGACGAGGCCGGGAATGCTAAACAGACAGCATCTGGTCTTGTGGGGCAGGAGACTGCAAGAGAGGTAGGTTGACGTATTATTACAATACTTTGTGTCTTCAATTTAACCTTTATTCAAGACCCAAATGGTCTTTTTGCAAGGAGACCTATTAAAGAATATTGCACCACACACTGTTTCAGACAAATATCATATACAGACGGTGGCGCTGCTTCGCAATATTTTGTTATCATATCACATAGCATTATAATATGAAGCATAAGCAGCTAATATACAATGAGTATTTTTCTCTTTCTGTCTCCAGGCCTGTGGCATCATTGTTGAGTTGATCCGCTCAAAGAAGATGGCAGGAAGGGCAGTTTTACTGGCTGGACCTCCAGGCACAGGAAAGGTACTGTGCAGTAGGCTATTTACATTAAATAGTTATTGTTGAAAATCGATTGATTGCATCGCTAAATTTATTGAATCTCACTAATCATCCCCCACATTCCCTGTTCATAGACTGCCCTAGCCTTGGCCATGGCACAGGAGTTGGGCAACAAGGTACCCTTTTGCCCCATGGTAGGCAGTGAGGTCTACTCATCAGAGATTAAGAAAACAGAGGTGCTGATGGAGAATTTCAGGAGGGCCATAGGTGAGTGTCAGTTAAACACATCAATAACATATGTATCCAGTAATCACTATCTACTTCAATAGTACCTATCTGTCTCTCACTCGTACACACATTTCCTCTCTCACCCACACACTCACTCTCTCACACAAGTACAGCAGAATCTTTACAGCCGTTTCACGTCTGATGAACATGAATGAAAGCTAAACTTAGCACCGTTTAACCACCCAATCCCTCAATGAGGAGTCCTTGGACAGGAAGAGCAAGGTATCCCACTCCACACCCTTCCTACTGAGCTGAAAGGCAGGACGTGGGGAGGGGATTTGTGTGAGTGGCGATGACACGAGGAAGGAAGGAGGGAGGGGGGGGCTTTGCCTGACTGTTGACGCTACCTGTCACAGCGAGGAAAATGGAGCTTGGGCCGACAGAGAGGTGGTCATCGCCACCTTTGCCCCACCCCCAGAACAGAACATGCGAGTAGGGAGAGAGGGAGGGAGAGAGAGCGAGGGAGAGAGTGGTGGGGGTGTCCGGGGTGCATTCTGAGGTTGTCGTCACCCTCCTGATAAGAGCACCCTGACAGACAGTCCCTGCCTTAAAAAGCGTGGCTCTCTGAACTACCCCAGACCAGACCAGCCACCTGTGTGCCTCTCATTCTCTGAGCACAGGCCGTGTGCAGAGGGAACAAGGATTACAGTGTGATCACCTTACATAGACCGATGGCCGAACATTATGCGATTATGCACACGCACGTGCACACTCACATTCATGTTCTCTCTCTGCAGTAAATGAGCTGTGTGGTAGGCCGAAGGATGTGGGCGGCGTTATTGATTCAAAAGAATAATGGCCCGATTGAGTCCTCATTTTGTGTTATGTGCGTGTCTGTCTAATGTTGCCCACCTTTAGGACTGCGTATCAAGGAGACGAAGGAGGTGTATGAAGGGGAGGTGACAGAGCTGACCCCCTGTGAGACTGAGAATCCAATGGGTGGCTACGGAAAAACCATCAGTCATGTTATCATCGGCCTGAAGACTGGCAAGGGTACCAAGCAGCTCAAGGTCAGGCTGGGAGTTATAATGATGATGATGATGGCATAATTTTCCTCTAGGAAAAAAAAACAGTTTATCACCCCAACAAATGTATTGATCATTAGGGGAGAGCATGTGGGGAGGTTCGCTGTTCTGTTTTTTTGTCATGTTTTACTTAAACAGTGTCTGGACTTTGGTCATCTATATTTGCTATTAAATTCATGTAACACTTTACATAGGCCTTATTCCACTGTATTAACCCATTTAACTTTGAAAGCAAAACAACAAAAACTGGCAACACTTGACCTGCAACACAACATAATAAGCTTGTTATTAGGAGTACAGAAATGAGAAAGGTGTTGTTAGAATTCCCCTCTTTCCAAACTTGTATAAAACTCAAAATTAGGGGTCAATTTTTCTATAAAAAAAAATGATAGAGCAATCCACAAATGGTGGAAATATTTCTGTGAAGATGATGTCACAGTGGAATTAGTGTCTTAACGAAAGGCTTGTATCCTGTCTCTTCAGTTGGATCCCAGTATTTATGAGAGTCTGCAGAAGGAGCGTGTGGAAGTGGGAGATGTCATCTACATTGAAGCTAACAGTGGAGCTGTCAAGGTATGAATGCTGAACTAACGTTCACCTCCGTCAAGTTAATGTGCACATAGAGGAATACATACAGTAACACAACAGGTTGTCTTGAAAGCACATCAGACATGGTTGCAAACCATTTAAAGAAAAAGTTGTAATGATACACTTGAAGGAGTAGCTGATAAGGCGGAAGTTAAGTGTTTTTGTCTTGTGTCTGTCCTCTTCAGTCCTTCATGATGGCTCTCTTTCATCTCTGTCAGCCCTCCATGAAAGCTCTTGTTTCATCTCCACTGTACTCAGTCAGGAATGAACCTCTCTCATTCCTGTAGCTCCTCATAGGCCTCGTCCTATTCCCCTTATCTCTCCATCTCTCCCTTTCTCTCTGTTCCAGCGGTGGGCCTCGTGGCCTGTGTTGACAGACTGTGTTGATGGCTACTTTAATCGGTGCAGGTGGGCTGAGGGGTGCGGGCAAGGCTCTAGTCCGAGGGCCAAGGGGGGAGGGGCGGACGCCACATTTGTTGCTGTTGACAGCCGTCCCAGGAGCCTCCCTCTCTTGAGTCTTTCATCCTTCAGCCTCATGTCCCTCCCCTCTGCATCGGGCTGGCATGGGGTTCAATCAAACACCTGCTCTCTCTCTCTCCTCTCCATCCCCTCTTCTGTTACATCCCTCCTGAGCAATATAAGACAACCCTCATTCTTTTATGTTTTTTTTTTTCTTTGTTTTTTCCGTACTAAACCGTCTCCTTTTTCCCGTGGGTTTGCAGAGACAAGGTCGCTGTGACACTTTCGCCACAGAGTTTGACCTGGAGGCAGAGGAGTATGTGCCGCTGCCCAAAGGCGACGTTCACAAGAAGAAGGAGATCATCCAGGACGTCACGCTACACGACCTGGATATCGCAAACGCCAAACCCCAGGTGCACACCTGGAACATAACATACTTTAGCAACTGGTTTAAAGTTCATAATCCATGCGTAAACAAATAAGTAGCCCCGTCACAGGAGGGGGAAAAAAATAGGAATGGAGATGTGTTTTCATTCTCAAGCCCATTGACTGAATCCTTGATAGAAGGGCTAGCACTAGACAAAAGAGACATTTTTGGTTTTAGTCGTACTTAATGTATTTTGTGGCTGTAAATTATTTGTTGACATAGGTAACGTTCAACAGACCAATAATCTGATTCATGATGGGTTAAGAAAGTTCCATAACGCTTATTTTTCATCTACAAATCTAATTATTTTAAGAACGTATGTAAATATTATACCCCACATATACTGTATATGGCTTTAAACGAAGAGAGTACCCATCCATGTTTTGATCTTTGGCTGTCACTTCATATCAGGGAGGCCAGGATATCCTGTCCATGATGGGACAGCTGATGAAGCCTAAGAAGACCGAGATCACAGGTAAACAAACATCTCCAATAACCCAAACATTCACCAGCTGGCTCAGCCAGGTCCGTTGTTCCTCCCGGTGACCTCGTGTTCAACCTGCCCCCCCCCCTCTCTCTCTCTCTCTCTCTCTCGCCCCAGACAAGCTGCGCGCAGAGATCAACAAGGTGGTGAACCGGTACATCGACCAGGGCGTGGCCGAGCTGGTGCCCGGGGTGCTGTTTGTGGACGAGGTGCACATGCTGGACATCGAGTGCTTCACCTACCTCCACCGCGCCCTAGAGAGCACCATCGCCCCTATCGTCGTGTTCGCTTCCAACAGGGGCAACTGCCTCATCAGGTGTGTTGAGTGTGCTATTTAGGAGTGGAAAACTTCGCACGATGGGGAATGAGTGTGGAGACGCAAGATAGGACGTCGTATCACTACAATTAAACAGAATCTGAGCACAGCAAGTGATCTTCAGACAGTAATTATGTGATTTCTGTGATTCGTGATCTATGTGAGCAAACTGTGCACCGAATTTCCCCACGGGATAATAAAGTATTTCAATTCAATTCAATAAAACATTATCAGTAATCATTGTGATAAAGTTCACTACAATGATGACAAACATTTTTTTTTATTCAAGTTTTGTCTTTTTCCTCTGCCTAAAACGATGAGGAAGACTGAAAATAAATTATTTTTAGTCTGTCTTTAAACAACAAGGAACCCGTGGTGTCTGTATGTTTCAGTCTTAATCAAAAATGAACCGAGCAACATTTAATATACAGTATATATTGGATATTGCCCAGCCCTACTGCAGAGCAACACTGCTCTCCCTCTATCTGTCTCTAACACGTCTTGTATTGTCCACCAGAGGGACAGAGGACATCAGCTCCCCTCATGGAATTCCCTTGGATCTGTTGGACAGAGTCATGATCATTCGCACCATGCTCTACACACCACAGGAGATGAAGCAGGTGAGACTGGTTGACATTGTATTGGCCTGTATGACACAGGATGTCAGTGCATGTTGATTTTTAGTTGCTGATGATTGTGTGTTATTTGTAGATCATCAAGATCCGCGCTCAGACTGAGGGGATCAATATCAGTGAAGATGCACTGACTCACTTGGGAGAGATCGGCACCAAGACCACCCTTAGGTAAATATTTACATCCTCTCACTTTGAATTATTTTGTTTGTGTATACTAAGTGACTTTTTATTATTGCATTATTGTCTTGTATTTCATCTGATTGTGCCCCTGCCCAGGGACAACAGAAGCATATGAGCTTGAGGCGATTTTAAATTGTGCATGGTTACCCTGTCAAGTAACCAATAAATAAAACCTAAGTTCCCTCTCATGTGCTTGCTGGCAGGTATGCAGTTCAGTTGCTGACCCCGGCCAGTCTGCTGGGGCGTGTCCAGGGTAAAGAGGGGGTGGAGAGGGAGCAGGTGGAGGAAATAAACGAGCTGTTCTACGATGCAAAGTCCTCGGCCAAGATCCTCCAAGACCAGCATCACAAGTTCATGAAATGAATCTCCACTGTGTTGTTTACCCATCTTTTACAACAGTCTGTCACGGGGCTAGCCGCTCATGTTACGTTTCACCCGGTTTAATCGCTCGCTCACTTCCCTCACTGTTTCCATTTCCTTCATCCAGGTTTATGTCTCATTCCGTCTTGTTATTCATCACTCTTGTACCCTTCATCATCTTCTTCTTCAGTTCATCTTAGAATCGGCTGGCCTTCACTCACTGTAGTATTTTGTTCTGATAAATTTAAATTTTATTTGCTGTTTGTTGATTTAAAATAGATTTTTTTCAATAAAAGGAAAACAAAACTAAACATGTGTTGTACTTTTTATTTTGAAATCATTCCATCATATACAGCCATGTCTTCAAATTATCTTTTGATACTGCGATTTAGAGCCTTATACAATAACCACCAACAGTATGGATAAGGCAGAAATGCCTAACAGGTTTTCTACAGTCATGGAAAACATTGAAAAATCATCCAATTTATATAAAAAATAAAAACATTTGATCTCCAGGCCTGGAAAAGTTATGGAAAATGACACCTGTTGGAAATGTCATGGAAATTTGTGCATAAACCCCTCATCTCTCCCAAACTTGGTTGCTTGTAAATCTAGTTAGGCTACGTTTTGAATGAGTAATAACCCTAACCACATTTCCTAATAAGGCTACATATGTCCAAAAAGGAATTTTGAATAAGGTGTGTAAAAGGAGTCTTCGAATTGGCTTTCCATGAAACGTCCTTTTATAGCTGGAAAAACGGCTGACGCTAAATCGTGGGGCTATTGGGATAACTTCATTATGAAACCACTTAACCAAAGATAGTTGATGAGGACGACATCTACTTCTTCCTGATTGGTCGCACTGAGGGCTTGTTAAACGCAGTCTCCGCCCCTGACCTCGCTCCACTGAACACAGAGGGGGCAGTTTTCCCCGCCTTCTCTGTGGATGAGAGGAAGAGCAGAGAGACCCATTAGTGTTTCACTCGCCCAGTGAGGCAGCAAGAGAGTTACATAAGGCAGTTGAAATGTATTGTATAAACAAACTTCGTCCAACAGGGTGAGGGGCAACACTGTGTGAAGGGGATCTCCCCCTCACTGTTACTTTAACCATGTTATCTACCTCTGTATATGGAGTGGAAACCTGGGCACCCCTCACATAAAACCCACTGTCATTGTTTAGCTCTAGAATTGCAGTCTTAGCATAAACCAGATACAGACTGAGAAGAGGTTGTTGGCTCACACTTCCACCTGTCTGGCTGACCCCTGACCACACTGACCTGAGAAGGTTGCTCTACTCACCACACTCCTCCATCACTTCCATCGTCTTGCTCTTGACCTCCTTCGAGCCCAGTTTATCCTTGGCTCCAATTAGGTCCTCCTCGCTCACCTCGGGGCGCTGCTGTGGGTCATCTTCTCCCTCGCCTAGCTGAGGAACACCGGAGCAGTTTTTAGGACATCCCACACATCAAAAGACATCTGGCACTCTTTAGCAGTTCAGCTCGAGAATGTGATGATATCATGTGTTAAACATCTGCAAAGTCTTGAGATGCCCAACAGTGGCCTTACCTGAGACATGGTGGTTGGGTAGTGGATATTATCAGCTTCTCTGCAGTTCCCTTACTTCAGTCCAGCACACTCAGGCACTCAGTCTATTCTGCAGTGGCCTTTAAATCTGTTTTTTAAGGCTTATAATAGATGAGTCAGTGGGTATGTGGACTCCTCCTCTTTTGTCTTTCTCGCTGGTTCTGTTTAAGTTCTCATGGTGTGCTCCGCTGCGTCATTATGGAACGATGTGATCCCTGCTATAGCTGGAACAGGCACGCATCTTTCAAACTTAACTCCAAAGGGACAAATAAAATATGACAAATGTAGTATTTATTTATTTATTTATTTAAAACCCCCATATTCTCTATGTTGCATTCTCTTTTAAACCTTTCTACCAGCATTGGTCAAACAAAATGGAATCCCAAGTTGTGCAGTTGTTTCTAAAATGTTTCTAAAATGTCTAAGTAACAAAGAAAATAGTAGTGTGTTTGCCATAGGCAACCAGACTAATAATCAAAGGTGCAAAGTCATACTGGTATAACATGTCAATGTTACACATATCAGACTGAATGAAAAGAGCATCCACACACTCAAAGCAGTGCAAAAGTCATATTTATTTGCAAGCTTTCGGCCAGACACCGTCTTCAAAGCATGTTAATGTTACAAATATCAAAAGTGCAAACAGAAAAAGAACAGCGAGATAGAACTGCATTACAATGTAAGAAAAGCATGTTGTCCCCGCCCATTCCGTCCATTCCCCTGTGTAATTATGTCATTATTCTGGCCCTAGGGACCCTAACTTTAGTAGCAACATGTACTGGTGGAAAGGACACACAAATAAACCAGAGGACTTTCATCACTAGCATGTCAATGAATCACGGAAAGCACACAAGTAAAAAAGAAGCATAATCCACACAGAATTGTTAAGTGTGACTCTGGAGAGAGGCACACTCTGGGCCAAGTTTCATCATTGAAGTTTAAGTGACATCACTCATTCACACAATTAAGATATTTTGTGCTTGGCACAAGTATAATTATAATCAGCTTACCAAGTTCTGTTGCGTGGTCAGTATGACCATGATCACATGGCACAGTTGTGGGTGTGGTGAGCATCAGGAAAGGCTGGCCACCCATTTCCTGTCAACACATACCACACCATAGAACAGTGGTTCCAACGTTTTTCATGGTGAGACCCACTATGAGATGTCACTTTCCTGGGGACCCACTGGCAATCAACTTCCATCTATCTGTGGTTTATTTTAGCTCAAGAGTACTACAATGTTAGTGAAAACTATCCTTCACTTGAGTAAGGATGTTAGCATTACGCCCCCCCCCCCAATACTGCCACCCATCTGGGATCCACGAGTGGCTCCTGACCCAGACTTTGAAAACCACTGCCAAAGAAGAATGTATGAAAAGACACAGAATTTGTTCATCCTTTAGTTCCGTTTATTAACGGAACTAAAGATAAATTAATCTTATCTTAACGCACGGCCTGGCCTTAAGTTAGGGCAGTGGGTGTGAGTCTGGTCACACAGTCACCTTCCAAGGCCTGACTAAGCTGGGAGAAAAATATCATTTTCTGTAAACAATGAGGGAGCATACTTGCTGGGTTTCCCCTCAGGGCATTGGTTTACTGAGCAGGTATCAAAGGTGATACCCAAAACAACATAGTTACCTTTAAAGTCAGAACCAGAATAAGCAAAAAGAAATTTGAGACTTTGAGACATCTGTCTTAAAATGATAGTTATTATAATAAAGATATAACTGTTATAATCAGAGACATCACACCAAAAAGTAGATAGCTGCCTTTACTGATAAAGCACCACCACAATAAGCATGGTTCTTGGAGTACAATGGCAACCTAAACTTATTGATTACTCTTGCAATAGTAACAATATAAAAGTAAAGATTTGTCATTGGTACAGTAGAACTACAATACAATGTGTAATCAATTATCCATTAAAAGAAAGAACTACAACAGCAGAAATAACAAATCTACAAAACTTTATACTAGAGCTGGGTAATGTGGCCAAAATACCGCAGCACAATATTTTCCAAAATTTTGACGGTATAAAGGCATTTGACGATACTCAGTTTTCCAGCACAAATTACATTGTAATATACAACATCTTTTTGATGTCTTCATCTTGTAAAATTGTCATGGTGCCATCTCATAAGAAGTGCATTCCAATTTCCATCACCAATTCTTTATAATACTGCTGCAATATGCAAACAATTTTATATAGTGGATTAAATATAATAAAAACAAAAACATTGACATTGTTAATGATGGCATTGTAAAAATGCATACATTTGCATGACTCAATGGTACACCTTGAAACAGTCTACCTCCCAGCCCTACTTTAAACCATATATCTTCCAGTATGTAATGTCAGTCACTGCTAACTACTATAACAGGGCTACACATATGATACAAATAAATACAGCTAAAGCCCCCCC
>OMKL01045828.1:6059-20813 GCA_900302295.1 Parasudis fraserbrunneri
ATTTTTCCCCCCCCCCCCATCCCCCCAACATACGACACCAAGAGGGTGATGGTCAGGTGGCTCATTTCGATGTGGCAGTCAGGTGTAGTAACATCCAACCGTCTCAGCCTCTGGGGCAGGTTAAGTCTGCTGCTGGCACTTCCTGTTAATGTGAGCTGTGTTGTCATTGAAGTTGAGGATGTTTAAAACATGAGAATGCCCCCTTAAAGGACAGTGAGCTAGAGAGTTTTTTGTATGTATTTTTTTAACATGGTTTTACATGGAGGCCAGCTGACAGATTTTCATCATTTGAAATTGTGCTGCCCCATTGCTCACACATTTCCATTTACTGATCGGGTCCTTATGGATTGAGTTTGCAGACCAGATAAGGTTGATCCTTGACTGTGCCAAGAACTCCCCCCCCCCTCCCCCCGGGGGAGAGATGAGACAGTGGGGAAGAGGAAGGCGGGATGGAGTTGAATAGGGAAGAGATCAGCAGCCGGCATGTGCTGCGTGTTTGGCCATACATCACCGTTATGACTGTGAGGTCATTGATTGGTACATAAATTAGGGAACATGGAGAGGTTGCAGAGTGGCCAAGGCCACTGAGAAGTCATTATTCTGTTTAGAATGCCTGTCCTCTCTCACTGGTAGCCTGGTCTATGTACCGTAGGTGACCAGCGAGAGATGGGGGAGGACTCAGACTGGCAAAGCTCTGAAAAGCAGCCATCCTTACCTGGTCATTTAAACTTTGCAATGAGAATTATACCCCAAGGCTGTTCATTCATATCCTAGCTCCTCAATCTGTCTAAATTTGTACCTAAATTGCACGACCAAGTGGAACTAAGTAACTCATAACTTAGATGCACTATTTCCTCATAAAGCCAGGCATACAGAACAATGAGAATGACCTCATCTCCTTTGCATTTAAATGGCCCCATCCAATGAAGGGTGTCCATGGGAAATTCTGACCAGGTGGTTGTTGTTGCTGTTGTTGTTGTTGTTGTTGTTGTTGTTGTTTATTTTCATCACTTCTTGACTTCAAAGAAGAAAGGAGGTCAAAAACATCCTGGTGAAGTGTTTTCCTGCCGAACAAGTCTCGAGGAACGCTAAAGATGTGTTGTTTGATGATCATATGAAAGGAGGACCGTGTTGACTCAACCACGTGCAATTACGCTGCGTGTAATTTAGTCGTTCTGTGTACATGGTCCTCGTTGCCGGCGTCACACGCACACCGACGTTTCCTCAGACACGCTTGTTCCCCCTATCTATTCCACCAGGGGAGCGCTTGCTTTAAGAAAAAAAAAACAGAGTAACGGGAAAGAATATGTCTGGGGAAACGTTATTGCGTGGCACCAGAATGACAGCAGTTTTATCTATTTTTCATGTTTAACCCAAAACCAATACATTTTAATATTGAATATTGAAAATGTTTTTGAAAAAAAAAAAGGTTTTGTCTTTATTTTTTTCAAGGAAACATATAAAAAATATATGTAATATGAACATATATTAAACACATACAGTTGGGTCTCTCTATACTATAACTACTACTATGCTTGGTGCTCATTTATGTGTGCTTTTGTGGCTTGTCCATATCATAAGTCTGCCATTTTGTTACACACCACATCCAGGTATGTTGTTTATTGGGTGTGCTAGTCAAGATAAAGCCATGAAACAAAAACCCAGTGATCTAATAAGTCAATGGTAAAATAACCTGAAGTTTATTAGAATAGTCAGATACATGACATGAAATTTCATATTTCAAAGACACAGAAGCTGCTGGTATCAATATAATAATTTGAATTTTTATATGAGGACACAGAAATGTGGATGTAGGCTGTTCAATTCAGTGAATTGTTTTAATAACATCCTCTGAGAATCCTAATAACAACTGAACACACTATTGAAATGCAATACATTTATTGTATCATCATAACTGCAGAAGGTGCAAAGCAGTTACAGTATTTGTGCTGTGATCCTTATTTGGCAATTGTTTATTTGTATTTTCACATTTTGTTTTTCAAAGAGAACACATAAATACAAACTAGCACAGTGATAAACCACATATACTGTATAGAATAGGTACAAAAGTTTGGTTTGTTGCATCAAACAGTTTCTCCATCTGAATCAAAAGGTTTCAAACAATGCTGACATTAAGACCCCTGAAGTACTGTAAAGTTGCTAAAGTTATTGTAAATTTACTGTAAAGTTTCGTAAACAGTTGACTGTTCTATACCATTGGTCAACATTTTACTTTGTTGAATCCATCTTATATACAAATTATTTTCTATCATATAAAGGGTTTTTGACTTTTTGAAGTCATCCTTTTTAAGGCAAATTCGTGTTTGCACTCATGTTACGACACAGCAGGAACACAACTAAAAGAAATGAATAATAAGTAGACACTTGAGAAAGTCCCTCAGTCAAATATATTGATCTGCTGAACACTACAATCATAATCTGAACACATAACTGATCACGTGGATAAAAGTGGGCCTCATTTATCATAACTTAAGTTTGTGTCAAATGTTGACAGATGTAGTCTGAGATGGTGGGCCAAAGAAAAGGTATAGGAGGTCCTGGTCTTGAATTTATAGAGTATATTTAATTATGAACACTCACACACACACAGATTTTTGAAGGGTAAGATTTGCCCATGGAAAAGTAGTCTATTAGCAAATTTCAAACCTCAAAGTAACATTTTGCTCCAATATTTACATACAATACAAATATAAACCAACAATTGAGCTTCAAAATGCATTTACAATTCATGTTTAGCTGTCACATGCTGTTAATCCTTGTATGAATGGCTCAGTCAAAAAAGGTTAATCATTAAAATAAATAAATAAATTTAAAAAAGTCTTTAAACCAATACAATCAGTATGTAAACAAAGCCTGTAGTAGGGCAACAGTGGCTCAACAGGGGCGCCAAACTTTAACTCTGAATCAGGCCTTTACAAAACATTCACAGCAGCTGTAGAGGCATGTTGTTTGATTTGACAAAGAAAGTTTTACAATGTATATATTGCTCTCTATACACATTTGCTTGTAAGTTACTTGATAAATGAGGCCCATCACTTGGCAATGAGGAATGAATGAAATTCACATAAATATATTTAACCAATAGATAGATAGATAAATCAATCAATCAATCAATCAATCAATCAATAAATATACAGATAGATAAATAAATAGACAGATAAATAGATAAATAAATAAATAAATAAATAAATAAATAAATAAATAAATAAATAAATAAATAAATAAATAAATAAATAAATAAATCTCTCCATCAATAGATAAGTACATAAATGAATAACTTAATTAATCAATAAATAAATAAATACAAGTTACAGTTTTCTTTTGCCGTCAAATTCATCCTGTGCTGTTTACCTTCGGTATTCAGTTGGGCTACCAGACGGTGCCTTCGCTAATCTCGGAGGGAGGAACGGACAACTGGTTGGTGTATCCACTACCACTGAGAGAGAGGGTGTTGAAGGGCGTGCTGGGGCCACACATCTCATCGGACCCCGGTCCGCTGGGCTCTGGGCTAGGTGAGTCCACTGGGTGGTACCCAGGATGGTGATGGTGGTGGTCTATGACCCCTAACGGGGTGCCAGTGGGGCCAGAGGAGGGAACAAAACCAAGATCTGCTGGTGTCTGGGCCTGGGATGGTGGAGGACCTTGGAAGTACTCGTAATGTCCTCCAGAACCGTAGTATTCACTCTGATAATCTGTTAACACAAACATTGTGCAAAGGAATGATGGTTAGCTTTGCCATATTATGCCATATTATAAAAATAATTAAATGACTAATAATTTAATCAAAGAGCAATACCACCCATTCTATGTTCTTCCTGTGCCCCAGGACAGTTCAGTCAGTATTTGTGAAAATGCACCACTCTCCTAAATCTAGAAATCAGAGAGAGAACCATCCAATCAGTGATGTAACTGAGATGAAAAATCTGGGGCTGCTGCAAAGACTCTGACTTTATGAGACCATTCAATGTTAAACCTAATTTGGGTGTAAGAGCTCACCCAAACATTTTATGGCCTCATAAAGTCAGAGCCCCATTCATTGTCTATGGAGCAACCCCAGATTTTACATCCCAATTGGAAGGTTCTGGAGGGTTCTCTCTCTGATTTCTAGCTTCAAGAGAGAGTGGTGCATGTTCACAAATACTGACTAAACTGTCCTGGGGCACAGAAATGAACATACATGAATTCTTAAAATGGGTGACATTCTCCTTTAATAAAAAGAAATTATCAGCTACATAGAAAAATGTAAGTTTTGAAAAATGAAGAAATATGAGAGTGGGGAGCTGATATGATAAAACGAAAAAGGATAAGGAACAGCTGGAGTATTGCTGCATTCATGTACATGTGTAGTAGACTTTTTTCTGACTTGCAAACATCCTAACTTCATAATAAACATGGAGGTCTCCTGGTTAGGGGCAGTTTAAAGGAACACTCCACCCAAAAAATAAACCTGACTTATTATGCTCATAATCTCATATATATCCCAAAACTATAAACTGTCTTTAACAAATCTATTTGGTTTGAGAGTTATTGAGTTAAAGAGTTAAGATGTGTGATGTCATGATGATGTATATTATTCCAGGAAGTAATGAATACATCTCAAAGAAATGATGAAAATGAAAAATATAAAGGCCTTTGTGAGTGAGTAAAAGTACCTGGAAAGCCATATGCAAATACCTTGATACCTAGCCTATCTATTTTTTTTAATTTTCATCATTTCACTGAGTTGCATTTATTACTTCCTGGAATAATAAACATCATAATGACATCACACATCTTTACTCTTTAACCCTTGTACTTCCATGCTATAAAAATGAAATGTCAAAAGAATATTCACAGTCAAGTGAGAGACTGTTGTAGCCATTTAACAAATCCACCTCCAGTCTATTCTCTACTCTTGTCCCTCTAGCGCCCCTCCTCTCTCAGGCAGAGAGCCGTATTACAGGCTGTCCAGCATACAACATGAGTTGTGATTCTGGTTGTGCATTCTTTTGTGTCATTTATGTGTTGAATAGCTGTGCAGGTTTCCTTACATGGCTGGGACTGTTAAGGGAATGACAGACTGGAGAGGAGAAAGACCCAGAAAAAGTCATAGTGCCAGGGCCCTAGGGCCCTGAAAATGCTCCTTTGTATGCATGATGTCATCGCTGAATAGCTTTTATCTGACAGTTTACTAAATCTTAATTAGCGAGAGAGACAAATTCAGGTGAGGGCATTTCACAAAGGAGGGAGGGAGTGTACAGTAGAATGAATCATCTTCCATTTGTAATAGGCCTATAGGTAAATGGCTGCAGAGTTCTGCCATTCCTAGCCTAAAAGCAGAAACAACCTGTGGAGTGAATAAAGTGGCAAGAGCCAGGGGAAAGGTTTTTCTGTCGCAAATGAATCATGAAACCCCGTCCTCATGAACATAACATCCTACCTTCATAATAAGAGATGTGTCCATTGGGGAGGAGCTCTCCTGGTTCAAGTCGATCCACAAGCGCCCTCATTCTCCGTGGGCTGCGGAAAAACCCGTGTCTCCTGCCCCCCAGGGTGCTTAGCTGCTTCATGCGTCGCTCCTTAGACCTCCGGTTCTGGAACCATACCTGCAGCACATTGTCGAAGTGAGTTAAAGGCCCGATCAGTGGTCCAAACCTAAACAAGTGGGCTGCCCCACCGTCAAAGAATAAATGAATAAATAAATAGTGATGGAGACATGTTTTCACTCCCTAGTTGATTGACTGGTAAACAACTGGTGAATATGAGTTAATTTACTGTAGTCTGTGGCTGTAAAAGATTTGTTTACAATGGTAATGTTTGTTAACACTACAAAATCATATATATAGAACAATGATTATACATTATTCTATTTCTATGAGTAAAATAGACCTAGTTTAAGAAAGTTCCAAAAAGCTTTCTTTTAGTGGAGTGTGAATGTGCTTCACATTGATATGATGAAAAACAAACAAACAAACAAAAAACAGATTGGGGCTTTAAGCTTTGGGGAAAATGTACAGTCAGCTAAAATGTTTGCATATGCTGTTGGACAATTGTAATTATGAAAGCAGTAACTTTGGCTTGGTTGCTTATGACCCCTGTTTGGGACTTGACAAAGACCTCAAGCTGTCGGTATGGATGTTTGATTGTATTTAGGTCTTAATTGTCTAGAGAGAGATGTGGGATGCAGGCTAAACTAAATTTAGACACAATATTGGCCTATAAGCCACAAAAACAATTTCACAAAATGCTGGGAGGCTGCAAGATTGATGCTAATTGCAAGCACCAGTTTGATGTTGCTAAATAGGCATAAGGAAAATATTCAACGTTTGAAATCAGGGGAAAATCCATCTCCCGCTCTTCAAATCAAATGGACATTGTTTGGAACTCGAAATAATGCCGCTTCACGACTAATAGCCCACAATAGACTCTTTCAACATGTCAGTTCGGATTAATGGGTTTACCTGGATTACTCTCATGCTCAGGCCCGTCTCCTGTGCCAGCTGTTCTCTAATATGTCTGGTAGGTTTTGGTGTGGCTGCAAAAGCAGCTTTCAGGGTATCCAGTTGCTTGGCTTTGATAGTGGTTCGCGGCCCACGTCTTTTCCCAGTAACGTTCTGCTCGTCGTTTTCATTGTTGCACATCTCTTTATCGGATAAAGTCCCTATTTCTGAGTCTTTACCGTCATCTTGTGGGTCTTGGGGATCTGGAGACAAACTTGGATTGCTGCATGTCGTGACTATAATAAAAATTAAAAAAGAAATTGAAAATTGTTTTTTTTTAGCTGATACAATGTAGCATAGGCCTATAGTTTAGCGGTTTGTAGCCTACAACACTGATGTGGACCTCAGTCATATCCATTATGATTTATGATGGCAAACAAAACCAGATAAATAATAGGCCTATGCAATATAGCATAATAATATAATAATAATAATAATAATAATAATAATAATAATAATAATAATAATAATAAGACACATCAGAAAATGAATAATAATCTCCTGTCGAGGTTTAGGTTTTGTATTACTTTTACAATATTTACTCTTTTTTTTTCTTTTACATCAGCCTATACAAATATCTATAGGCCTATTGATCAATTAGAGCAGCAATCGAAACGGACTTTTAGGTTGTTATTCTGCAGTTGATTTTTCTAAAATTTCCCAAAATGTGATCGTTGTTGATATTTTAGTTTTTAATTATAGGCTATGCTCTCAAGATCAATAACAATTTAATAATGACATCTTCAATATTTCAGGATAACATTAATTTCTGCAGAATAACTTCAGTGGAATCCCCATTGAAATCACCTGAGAGAAGTGCTGTGTCATTTCCATTGCTGTTTTGGTAGTCCTCTTTACAAACGAACTTGAATTCGTCAAGGATGTACAGTTCCTCCCCGGTGGACAGCTGCTTGTTACACATCACACATGTGAAACAGTTCAGGTGAAACACTTTGCTCTTCGCTCTTCTAACTAGATCATTAGGTGAAATTCCCTCGGCGCAACCTCCGCACTTTGTACCAAATCTCCTGTATCAAAAGGGAAAAGAACTATCAGAAAAGAAAAGAAAAGAAAGAAAGAAAGAAAGAAAGAAAGAAAGAGAGAGAGAGAGAGAGAGAGAGAGAGAAGGCTAGGCCTACAAGTATGACCCGGTCACAGAATATATGCCTGCATGAACGCCAAGGATGGTTTAGAAATACATAGCATAGCTATTTGTTCAAAGGGTGTTTCTTCTAAAATGTAACATATGTACGTGTAATGTATCTCGACCACACATTTACCATTATCGTAATAGAAATGGATAGAAATTGCTAGTCAACATCAATTTGAAAATGGTCATGGGCTAAGCATGATTGTTTCAGTTAACATGAGAGCAAATCAGGCTACATGGCTACTTGAATAGATAAACCATATTCATAAAATGCATGTCGGTGACTGGTGGTCTGTGATTTCACGTTGAGGTAGTTTACATATGATAGCCTATTGGCCTATAGGAGGCTATTATTTAAGTCCACTTATCACCGACGGGTATATATGCGCCGACTAATTGAGGCGGGATAGCTAAAATTCCATAAAAAATCCAGGCATAGCCTAATTCTCGTCCTTGTCTCTTGTATACATATCTCATTTAAAACAAAGGACGAATTAGACGAATCAATCACAGAACAGGGTGAAATAGGCATTTATAATAGGCCCCTTCGGCTTTTGGTCGATCAACGTCCGCAATCTGAACATTCCCCTTTGAGTGTTTTGTGGCATTCTCTTAGAAGGATTATTATAGGCATTTGGCCTATAGCCATTCGGAATATTTCAAGAGTCTTTGCTCGAATAAGCGTTTGGCGAAATATGCCATTATTGCCAATATTTTTACAATGTATTTAGAGCTTCACATAAAAGCTCAAAACAGTCTGGCCCTCGCATAAGGCTTCAGTTCTCGGTTGCCATTACCTGAAGAAGTCATTTTTACAGTACAGTCTCCCATCTCGTGAAAAACATCTCTCGGTCAAATTGCATTTACATTCACAGCACTGAACACAGTTGATGTGCCACGGTCTGTCCAGCACTCTGAGTAAAAACCTGTCAACAATAGGCATCTCGCAAGCAGCACAGTGAACCATTGTTGTGAATATTTCCAGCCCAGTGTTAGATGTTTTGTTTGTTCCAACAAGATGCTGCGTCTCCAAAGAAGCCAGGAGGACTTTAGTAATGACTTGCTTGAGTTCTCTCCTTATATGATCCAGGGAATACAATTCATCCAAGTGAATCTCTCAGGAATTATATCATTATCCGTAACTTTAAATATTGCACTTGTGTTCCATAGGACAACCATATTTGATCAATTATAGCCTAGAGCGTAACTGCTCAACAAATAAGAAATTCCAAACATTTCTGGAGTAAAAATACAAAAACGCGCGAGCAGCAAGTTCCCAAAAAGATAATCCGAGAAGTGTGATATTACAATTTTGTCTATGGGTGAAGCACTAGGCTAATAGGCTTCCCATCATTTTACGTTATGCAACTTGTCCAGTACCCGACTGATGCCGGAATGGAAATACTATTCACCGTCACTACTGCTCAGTCCGAGCGCCAGCAGCATAATGCGCGGGACCCCTGAAAGCGCACCACCAGCTTGCCTTTCAGTCTCGTGACGTCATCTCCAATAGGCTACGAGCCTGCTACCCAATATTGTATACTGAATTGCAATGTCTAAAGTGGAATCTATTCCAGTGACCGGCTATACAATTTGTGTCTGTGTCCCCCCCCCCTTTTTTCTTTAAAAATGGTTGCCACATGGCTCAATATCCTGAACACTTTTAAACCTTTTGTAAATCGAAATACCGTAATTCCTGCAAATCCTGCTTTGCTCAATGTGTGATCTTTTTGTACAATGTATTTTTTTTTAACTTCTTGTTTTTTTCCTGTAGTTTCCCCCCTTTACTCACTGTTATGTGTACATTGTATAGGCCATACTCTGCTCTCAACTCCACAGGACCCAATAGGACCATGGACAGCGACACTCCAATAGCCTGGTCTGATTTAGAAGAAACGGCTTCTATTCATAGTAGCCTATACCCATGACGTGGTTTGCCATACAATGTGGCGCAATGCCACTAACTCATTGTCCACAGTTGTAATTTTATGATAATCACCTATTTGATTGGCAAAATCACCTGTTGTTTGCGATCAAGATGTCTGCAATGGAATGAATATGCGCCTGGCATGTAGCTCATCGTCTATCAGGCCATTGCTGAATTTGCTAATCATGTGGTAGGCCAATTAAAAGGTCCATAATGGCCACTCGTGACTTTTATTGGCATTGGTGTAGGTTAACATTGTCTATATTGCTCACACATAAACGGCTCTCTCTCTCTCTCTCTCTCTCTCTCTCTCCCTCTCTCTCTCTCTCACACACACACACACACACACACACACACAACTCAAAACCTCCTTCATGTCTTATGCCTATGGCATTTAAATGATTTTTGAGCGAGACACCTTATAAGAAACACATGGCAATGAAAGAGCAGTGAAGTCTCTATCCTGGCCTATACCTTGCTTCAGCCATTCAATAACTATTTTGTAGATCTTCCATATGTAAATGTTTCTCATCTGCGTGGAAACATAAACTAGGACATGCAGCCATCAGCTGGTTGAGTCCCACAATGAGAAGTAAACAGCTTCAAAAACACCACATACATTAAGGCGGCATAGACAGGCCCAAAAGTGAACGGCGGGAACTACAACAATTACAATTTCAAGACAAATATTTTATTATTATTATTATTATTATTATTAGACTGTTGTTGTTGTTGTTGTTGTTGTAAATTATAAATTGACCCTACAAAAGAAAATATGCCCTTAAAATAAATTGATATAATATTGTTTTACCTCGCGCTGCTTTTCAAGTAGACTGGCTGCCGCCTTCATATTTAAAGTAGCCTATTGAACGTTACTTCTGAATGGCAGAGAAAGAGAGGGAACGTTATTCCGCACGCTGTTTTTCCCCTGTTTGCTATAATAAAGCTCAGCAGAATTTTATAATTTCTTATTGTGTAGCCTATAGACCTACTAGGTAACAACTGAATCGTTGACAAATATGACAAATCACCAGGACTTAATTCTCTGGATGCAGAAAGGGGATGACTATACGTCAATATAACATATGATTTTCACAAATATTCATGTTTTCCCGACATTATTATTCTTTTCGGGTGAAAGGGCAAGGATAGTGATTAGGTTATATTAGGCGATAGGCGCTCCCTTATCGCACAGTGGGTAGTGCACTTGGGAGGCTGGATACTGAGAGATAATGGATTTTCTACCCAGGTTACTACTGGTCAAAGCTCTGTGTGTGCCTGATAGCTGTTACCCAGGAAATAAACTATAAATATAACACCATATGGATGGACTGAAATTGCGCGGCCACAGATTAAATTAGCCTATTCAATTTAAATAGGTTCAATTCCATTTATATGGTTGCGATATTTCATAAACCGAATAGCCTAGGCTGTATATTGTGGGCTTACGCTATATTGTTTTCAAAGAGAATAGATGTGCATTTTTTGCTTACCATAATTAATTTCTGTAGCCCAGAAAACGTTTTTTTCTTAGAGTAGATTCTGTTTTAGATTTTGACGAGAAAATGTCTTTAAAATGTGACTAGCCGGTCTCTACAAGGTTGGTTACCACAGTAACTGTTAATAAGCAGCTATCTACCTGAAAAATGTAACTCTGTAAGTCATTCTGAAATGCAGCTGCAGATGTTTGCATAAGTAGCCTATGGCTAGTTTATTCGACTAATTGATTAGGCTAACTGTAATATCAGACATCTTAAGTAATACTTATGTATCTCTTTGAACTCTCACCAATATCATTTTATTTATAGCCATTAGTTCACAAAATAAACTTCCTATGAGTGTCAAAACTTCTTTAAAATTCCAATATAACTCTTGAACCCTGAAGTTTGCAGCTTTGTTTTGCCCAGTGTGTTGTAAAGTACCAGATGAATATCAATGTCTGGTGCTGACAGAAAGCCTACTGCCAATGGGTTTGAGCCATTCCTTCCATACCATGTCTGCCACTCAAGCCACAAACCTCCTAATCTTACCTATACCGGAAGACACACACGGGGTTAACCGAGCAAAGAGCCTCAGGCATGGAAACATTTTAGAAGTTGTCAGCACTCTTCATGCTGTGATAGAACAGATAAAACACTACACTAAAGGTTAGAGAAGCAGGCTTGTGACTGGAGCATCGTCGTCGAGTCCCGACCAACATTCGTTTTTAAAGCCCCTGCCCCCCTAATGCCAATGGCAAAGTATGTATGTAACCCCGATGCCAGTTGAAGTCCAGTGGGGATGATGGTTATCTTGGTGGTATATTGAGTGTGTGTGTTGCTGGAGGCCTCCATCTTGGTGTCTGTCTACGTGTGTTGGAGCACCACTCCAACACACGAGAGGTCTCAGCAGTGCTGGAATCTGGCAGGGTGCACGATGTTTGTTTTGGACTCATGGAGCATGTCATTAGTTTGTGTTAATTGCAGCTAATTGGCCCTGACAAGATGAACAGGCAACTCAGTGGGGGCTATTCATGAAGAGCATTTGTAGAAAACATAATTAATTACCAGAGAGGCTAATTAAAGCCAATTAAAGCTGGTGGAATGGAAGAACGGTAGACATCACAATGGCAACACAAATAAATGTAAACGCCTATGAGGTGGCATTTAACTGCTGATTGCAGCTGCACAGATCACGTGACTTCTTTTTAAAAGGACAGTGGGCAGTCCCATCCCCATTCAAATATTTGCCTTTATCGAGACACTAGAGAGACTGAGAGAGAGAGAGAGAGAGACAGTAAGGCAGACACAGGAGAGGCGGTCCCGGCAGGATTCGGTCTTGGCCAGATGGGTTACTCGTGGTTCCAATCTAATCTGACAAAACAATATCAGCTGTGAAGAGTTAGTTAAGTGAACAGGAAGCTGAATTCAGCACCACTGAGTGGACAGCCCCCCTATGGAGGAACGGCCAGCAACGTTCCATTAACTTTACATGTGTAAAAAGGTGAGTACTGTAAGTTCAGTGTAGCACAAATGACACCAGCTAGCTATAACGGCCCGGCATTAAGCAAGGTTTAAGCATCCATTCCCGACACACAAACACACCACCTGCAACCGTTCCTCTCTCAGCAAGCAGTCCTGAAGGCCATTGACAAAAGATACACTTCAGCGGTTTTTCGGGGCAGAGAAGTGGGGCAGCGCTTCACCTCTCAGCGGCACGGCGTTCGGAGCAGTCAGCATAACAACAGCACATACGCCATTATAGTCTTTACACATGTGCCACATGCTGAGACCATAAACAATGCAGGGATGTTGTGCCTCTCCAGCGGTTAACACTGTGGACTCCTCAACCAGGTGAATGCGCCCCCCCCCTCTTTACCAGCACAGCATGAGCAAGGTGTAGTGAGATTGGAAGGATTTCAGGTTTAGCAGTTATTTCCTGACCTGGGTCATATAGTATAAAAAATAAAATTAAAATTAAAATAAGCCTGTTTAAGCCACATGGGTTAGCAGGTAAAAAAAACAAATTCTGTCAACTTCAGTAGCTACTGTGTACTGTATCCACTGCTATGCTGAAGACACCCAACTCTTACCCATTATGTCAAACGATTACTCCCAATTACTAAATCTAGAGGCATGTTTATCTGCAATTAAAAGATGGATGTCCTTAAACTCTCTGCTCATAAATGCGGACAAAATTGAGATGACTGTTGCCCCACCGAGACACAGATGTCTGTTTAAGGACACCACTCTGGAATTTGAGACATGTGTAATTTATTACAGACAACGATATTACTAAATATTCATAATATTTCTTAAAATCCAACCTATTTTAATAATGTCAGATGCTGAAACCCTAGTAAACGCCATTTGTATGATCTAGACTCGACTACTGTGACGTCTTGTTCTCAGGCCCACCAAATTCTTCCAATTTATACAAAATACAGGCCAGAATCATGACCAAAACTAGAAAATTCAACCATATAACGCTCATTCTGTCCTCCCTACATTGGCTTCCGATCCAGGCCAGATTTGAATTTAAAGTGCTTCTGTTAACATAAAATATTGCATGGACTTACACCGTTGTATTCATCGGACCTAGTCACGTGATATTCGCTGGCACGTGCCCTCTGCTCACAAGAAGCGGGCTACTTATCCCTATAGAGCTGAAAGGAAATCACTGTGCTCCCTATCTGTGGAATAGACTTTTTGCTGTTATTAGGGAGGCACGTTCTCTCGATATATTTAAATCCAATCCAATCCATATTCACGCTCTTATGGCAGACCCTTGCCCTGCCTGGACGTTGGTGTTGCCTTCTTTCCTCTGGTCACCCGTTATACATGTCTGTAATTCCCCCAGTATTTTTTAGCATTAATATACTGCTTTTTTCCCTTGTATTATTTTACCTATTATATAGGCTACCAATTAGTTTACTAATCGTCAGTTGCCCACACTCCTCCTGACCATCCTTGTTGGGGGGATCTCTCATTGAATTGCCCATCTGAGGTTTCTTCCTTTTTTCCCCCCTATATTTTTTCCTTATCTTCATTATGGGTTAAGGTTTTATCTTCATTATGGGTTAAGGTCTTATCTTCATTTGGTTAAGGTCTTATCTTCATATGGGTTGAGGTCTTATCTTCATTATGAGTTGAGGTCTTATCTTCATTATGGGTTGAAATCTTGATAGGGTTGATATTGGGCTATGCAAATACATTTGACTTGACTGTAGTATTACAGTAAGCTGGAGAGTGACTATATTTAACAAGTGCAGATATTAGTGGTAGAGCAACATGTCATCTTATTTTGATGTTTTGCAACATGCTAATAGTCAGGAATTCGGTTGACGTTTCCCGTGTTAGGGTCAGATTAAGGTTGGTTCAAGAAAAAGGAAAGGGGTAAGGATAGGATTAGGTTAAGGTAATGGGTAGAAAAGGTACATTTAGGCAAGTAAACCATTTGACATCTAAAAAAACCCATCAGTATGCAGCTACTGTATCGTTTTATTTCATGTCACCACTCTACATTTATCAACATCAATACATCATCCGGGCTGACATATTTCTAGGTACAAAACCCATCAAAATAGGACATTTAAAACATGAGAATACCTCGGCTAGAGATGTTTTCCCTGAGAGGGGTTCCAGGCGGTGTGACAGGGTGTGTATGAATGATGATGAGTGTGGTGGTGCAGCGAGTGT
>OMKL01045845.1:0-10849 GCA_900302295.1 Parasudis fraserbrunneri
CTACATTAACTCCTGCAGCATTTGCTACTCCACTGAAGCAGATGCTGCTGGAACAAAACAAAGCCAGCAGGCCAGGGGGTTAATCACACCCTTCTAGAGGTCTGTCGTCCTGTTGCCAGGTGGGTCACAGTCAAAACACACTTGGCTTTCTTTCATAGCTGCTCTTTTGACCTTCTTGTCTTTTACACCAAGTGTAGTGTGTTTGCGAGTAAGTAAAACAGGTCCTATTGGACAGATGGTTTATGCTCCGTTCTGTCCGAGGCGGAAGTTCTCAAGACAGTAAGGTGTGCCGCTTAAGATTGTAGCCATTCAGTCGGTGTTCTGGTTTCAACGTGATCTAGAGATGGCTAGGTAGCACCATGGCAGCTCAACACTTGACACTACCACATCATCAGTTAGTCGTGTGGTCACTTTTGGTCCTTAAGCTTTCTGGCACAGCTATGTGACCTTCCATTCTGAGGTGCAATTTGTACATCTGCTGTGTCAAAAGGTGTTAATTTTCTCTCGGTGGATTGTAAAAACAGCTAGGCTACATTGTGCTTCGCTATGGCTGCCTACACCCACAATACAATTTGATCTATGTGTTGCTTGTATTTTAATTTACATTTTTCGTGTGTGTTTTTATTGTCGCCTTGATACATTTTTATTATTGCCTAATGTAATCTCGGCAACACTGAAAATGAGGGCCCACCCTCAATTGTTTCTCCCTAGAAGTAAATAAAGGTTGAATGAATGAATTTGTCTGCATAGTTGTGAAAAAAACGAATCACTTGATGACACTCTCTCTTTTCCTTCGATGATCTGTGGCCAGCACTGCACTTCTGATCTGATAAGATTTGACCTAATGTGTTTGAGAATGAGTTGAGATGTATATCTAGTGACATATATTTTCAATTGTATCGTCTCTTTGGAGAATTTCAGTCAGGCTGCATGTAACTGTACGGGGAAGATAAGTTGAAAACTATTAGTTTCTTAGATAAGAAACAATTCAAATGTGAACAAAAGTAATTCCCATTAGAAGCATATCTAGTATGCATACAGTCTCACTCCCACACGTTCACATCAAAAACACTATACATAGATAATGTGCCAAGGTGGCATTACCTTACTCTATGCTTCACTTTTCTTTCAATTACTGTTGATGTATTTTTGTGGGAAGACGCCAGTACCCTTGTGTCTTTTTAAATGTATCCATTTTAAGACACAGCTGCCTACTTGGATAGCTAATGGCTGCGCAGTGTGCCGCAGTGCTGTGAGCCGAATGTGGCATGATGGCATTTGGGCCGTCAGCCCAAGGCCTGGTCTGTCATTCTCTATCAGCCCAGCCCATGGCCATGACTCACACATGAACCCTCGGGGTGCTGGAGCTCACCAAGAAGACACGGGTGTCTCAGGTCCCAGGCAGCACCCGGAAATACACATGCCAGTGTGGGGGAGGATTTGGCAGTGTTGATGAGGAGGTGTTAGTGAATATTTTCACATCAGACCAACTGACACCACCACACTGCCACCGTAGTGATAAAACTCTCACCTGGCTTCTTGGATGCTAACAGCAGACATTAGAATGATTTGACTTTCTTTCTTTTCCGGTTTTGCGCGCCATCTACCTATGGCTTCTGATGGCTCTATCATGTGTGCGCTGACATGGCACGGTTTCAGAATCCTATCCATCAAAACTTGTCAGGGAGAGGCCCCCTTCTCTGACTAATACAGTGGCCGTGGTATAACATCATCTATCATCCTGGGGCCTTTGTTCAATATCCTGTCCCACACGGGGGCCGGCAGCCAGAGCTAGGGTGGCATTCTATTTGACAGGCCAGTGCAGATGCTAAATGACAGTGACACAAAGAGCTGGCCAACCACACAGGTCCTGACGGGGCTGTTTTCCATAGAGGGGAGGATTCACTTGACTTAAAGGCCCAATCTGGAATCGGAACACAGTGCCATCTTTGACACCACTTTCATCCTACTACTGGCTTTGTTAACATTTATTTCCCTCGATGAAAATATATATAATCTTTTTTCTTTTTCTTTTTTAATAAAATTACTATCAAATGAGTAATTGATTGAGCTCTTGGTAATACACTCTGAGGAAGGTGCTTGCTCAGAAATGCATCAGAAATTAACTTAATTAAGGGTTTGTTTATGTTTGTGTAAGCTGTAAAGTGTTTGTACTGTTTGTATGTTTGTATTGAAGTAGCCTGTATTTGGAGGTATAGTGTGATCTGCAAGTTGCAAAGAGATTGCCTTCCTTCCAACCATTCGAAAGTCCAAACGGTATCAAGAATCGACACATACTGTATACCAGTGGTGAAGTCGAGGGTATATGCGAGTATACTCCCTTTTTGGATGTGTCCAGACACTTCCTGTCGAGAGGCAATGAAGACACCTTTCCATGTAATAATGGGTGCGAGCATAACTCAAACTTTTTTTAAAACCGTCTCTTAATGGGTGCATGGTCTTAAGTACAGTTAAGTACAGTAATGAAAGGAACTACCAGCACTCACGGATAATGTCCTTAATAATAGTTATTTTAATTCATGGGCAGCAGAATGGTACAATAAACGGACACATTTCAGCACAAAGCCTTCCTCAGTGTTAGAAGCTGATTGAATAGAGCAGATGCAGTGTGAGCTGGGTTCTGAGAGTTCAGCTAGTTCAGCTCAATAGTTCAGCTAACTAGTCTGCCAGTTAGCTGATTAGGCTAGTCAAGCCAACTAGCAGACTACTGGGTTGCACCACAAAAATCTGTGTTTTTGATATATAATTGTGATATATTTCATGTAAAGTGAATGGATCAAGGCTAAGTAACTACCACTACTACACCACTGACATATTATTATACACCTATAATTGATATACTCGAAGAAAAGATCCTGATTGAAGCTTTAAACAAGGAAAGTGGAGCAGGATACTTCTGCTATGTCTGCTACGTCTGCTAAATGACTAAACTGTAAACTGTAAACTGTAAACTGTAACTGTAGGATACTTTTCTCCAAGAACTATTATAATGCATACCAATTCACTCAAAGTGAGAGTCTACTATCGCTATGGTGTGCCAAACTTTAATCTCTGAATATCTGGGAGTTTTACTATTGTAAACATGGTCTGTATTGCTTAGGTTTATTTCTCAGCCAATTTCCCTAATGCACTAATAATCGTTGCGACAGAGCCTTTAGCCAAAAATGATAAATGTACAATAGACCCATAATGCCATTCTTATTTGTTGTGTAATGTATGACAGTGAGTTATACACATAAACACACTGGCTCATTGTGGTCAAATTACACACTGCAGCCGTTAGGAAAGTCGTTTTTCTTGTTTGGGTGTGTTGGGACTGGATTCGTCCAACAAATGTCTGAATTTATGACAGTGCAGTGTACAGTATTAAATTGAACAGCTGCAGTCTTTATAAAATGTGTGCCCCACAAAAAAAAAAAGAAATTTAACTTTAACCAACAGTGAGTTTTGTTTTGCATATGTGGGATATGTTTCATGAACCTGGGATCAAGCTAAACCAGTGGAGATGCAATGGAAAATGTCATAAAATGCACGAGAATCAGTGGGAATTCTCTCATTTTGTCAATCCCTTAAAACTTGAGGCTAGTTTATAGAGACACAGGGTTTATTGGAGTGACAATAAACAAACATTTCTTTGGTATTGTTATTTACATATGCTTAAACTTGCTACCGCAAGTACTGCATCTTTAAATAAGAGTTATAGCAACGAAAGAAGAAAGAACTCATATTAAGGGAGGCATTTCAATGAAAGCTCTCTCGATCTAACTTTGATGTCCATTCAGTTTCATTGTGTGCGATCCATTAGCGGAGTAGAAAGGCCTGCCTTATTTTGCCCCTGGTGAAAGCGAATTAAATATAAATGTGTGATATTTATAGTGGGTCTGATGTCACCCTCTAAGGATTTGTTTCTTGGAACAAACACTGATCACATGCAGGTAAGATAGCAATAAGCGACATTTGTAAAGCATCAACCATGTCATACAGCCTACACAAGAATGTAGGTTAGATATGCTCATTTACATGTCAGTGACTCACCCTTGCGTGCTGAGGGCATTCTACCATTTATGGAACAACGATACTCTGTCACATGTACCTTGACTGTGTCTCAGTAACTGATATTAAAGATATCTATATATTTCAGGAATTGTGTGGCCTGCACTGATGTTAATTGTAAGTTCATAAATTGATAATAGACCTACGGAATTTGGAACAGACTTGGCTCCAGGAAAAACAATTCTAATTGATTTACATATGAAAAGTCCTCCTATTTCATGCTATAGGCTAACTATCTCTTTTTAAGTATGCATGGCGCCAAGTGACTTTAGTGCACTCAGCCTTTTCTACTTTTCTTTGCAAAGGAGTGGCACTGAGCTTTTGAAGCTCGTGTCCCAAACAGACACCACAAATACACTGAGAGCTTTAAAAGCTGTCATTAGATGTGGTCTGAGGGGACACCATTGGGAGATGGACCTCTGTATTCACATTTGCAATTTAATGCTGCAAGTAGAAGCAACCTTTTATTTCAGACTTAAATTTAATCAGTGCTATGTATGTATGTATGTATTTGTTAGCTTAACAGAGACAGAGAGGAGGTCTAAAGTTGGAATACCACCCTAAATCCTGAAAGTTGTGTGGTGGTGATTTTGTGAATGAAAATGACTCATTTTTAATGGTAGCACTCAAAGTCAACATGTCTTTGACTACTTCTCATCACAAAGCCACTTCTCTGCTCGAAAATGTCCTTGAAGGTGAAGCTTTTTGTAGTCTGAATGCCCAACATGTATTGTGTTTACAACTGCCCTGTATTCTTTTGTATAGCACAGTGGAACGTTTGATGCTAGTTCTGACACAGGGTGCAGTTGCCATGAAAATTTGGAGAAACTAAAGCCAGTTCACCTTCCATTTCCTGCTCACCTCAGGGAAGACTGACTCATCAAAAGACAACTCAGCTTTCCCCTCAGGGTGGAAGTTATCTATTTTGTTTGTTCGGCCCTCTGTCTTATATTTGTAGTAATAACCTGGGGATCCTTTGTACAGTGCACAGCTTTTTGTCCGTCTGCATGGAACCTCAAAACTGTAACAGCATCCTCTCTTTGTTGCACCTCTCGACCGCAGAGCTGAAATTCCACCCTGCTTTTGCTGAGAGCTGCCACTGCTGCAATCATCATTTCATATGCCACCCTGCAGCTCTTAATTTACATCCAGGCAATACATAAATAAATGATAAGGACACTCTTCTTGCAAACACTTTGATCAGGCAACATCAGTCACAATCTCTAAACATTTAGGACACAAACGTAAGGTGACTTCATACACATCACTGATAAAGCACTTAACAAATAAGAATTTCCTGGTTTGATCCGGAGACCGTATGTGAATTTCCCAGAGAATGGCCTAATTGGCGACAGGTGAGAGGTGTCTGAAAAATCCTGCTGAACACAAGCTGTTTTCCTGTGACAGCTTCATCAGTGAAGCCATATTCTCTGAGGGGCTCAAAGCCGCCCAGGGATCGCCGAGACCGTTTAAGATTACATGTCTGCTCGCAGGGAGCAGCGGATAGGTGAAAATAATTGGCTTCATCACCCCTCCCCCCCCCGAGCTCTCTCGGCCCTGTAGTGAATGACGACAAACGGTGACGCTGCAAGGTAAGGGGAGATCAGGTCCAACCTCCCACTTCCCAGCCTGGCCTGTCTGATCATTGGCGATGCTGTTATCAGGCTACTGTGGAATAAAATCAACAGACGGGTGCCTTCTGCCCCCGCTTATTGGGTGTAAAGGAGGGTGAAGGCCCAGTTTCATGCAATTAGTGGAGGAATGCCAGACGTTAATGGAACACAGAAGTGTTGGCAAAGCATTATGATGGGACTGCGGGGGCCAGTGCAAGAGAGGCAGGGGGCATTGGCCCTCGGGGGGGAGAGTGGCACCATTTGAAACAATGAACTGGAATGGAGGTGCGGGAAATATGTCGGCACCCACCATGCTTTTGGGAATGGGGCTTATTAGGGAGGTGTATGGTGGGAAAGTGAGGCTGCTCAGGGTAACATGATAAATATTACTGCAGCAATGCAGATGGTCGGGAGCAGGGGACCACACTGGAGGGAAACAATAGTGAATGGGTATATCTGTAGCGATTAAACTCTAATTTGTGTTGACGGCAGAGATATGGTGTTGATTCTTTCTCAGGACTACAGGCAGAGAGCGGTCTCTGGTCGGTGATAGAGGAGGGGAGAAAGTCTTTAGAATCCAAACTTTTATTCTGTAGCTCTTTGTGTTAAAGAGATACACCACCCATTTTAAGATGTGTGATTTGTCATTTTAGTCCAGTGTCATTTTGAGATATTGGAAGTAGATATTGTTAGCATTTGTTAGCAATGCTAGTGGAAGTCAGCGGTGATTTGAAATGAATGACAATTGTACAGAAAGACAATCTCTCACATTTAGGTCATTCTATAAGGTTTTTTGAATTGAAATACTTTATTATCCCTTTATTATCCCATGGGGTTATGTTGTGAGACAGTTGGCAAGCTGCTTGGAACGAGCTACATGTGATTATTTTCTGTGGGAAAACCCTGTTGACTTCCACTAGCATTTTTAACACGTGCTAATAATTCGTACTTCCAATATGTAAAAAACGACAACAAAAAACCACTGGTGTACATGTATGTGTCTTTTTTGGGGGGGATGGACTGAAACAACTACATTTTAATCAAATCAGAAAGGCTTCTTAAAGTTAGTAGTACTAGGGTTGTTTTTTAACTGGAAAGCAGCACCTCATCCTAGTTCAGCTCTCAACATTAAGAGAGAGCAGTCTTGTTAACAAGGAATGGTAAACTTCAAGGAGCTAGTGTGAAAGGAGTGCTGTACAGTAATACTTAACTGTCTGAAATAATTAGGGTTAGTGAAATCCAATTAAGTCATGCAGGCACACTATTGAGCCTAATGACCAACAACGTGTACACGTTCATTTTATGTAACATTTAATGGTATAGTCTGTAATGCCGTCAACTCGTGACTCTAGGCAAAAGAGCCCCGCTTGGTATTGTTTTTTGTTTTTGGTTTGGTCTGATGTGTGGGTTGGAGTTGAGTAACTTATTATACTGTGAATTTCCCCCAACCTCTCTTGGCAGAGCCTGAGGAGTGGCCAGCAGTAGCAAACCCTCCCCTACGCCCACTGAAATCCAACCCACACATCAGACAAAAACCAAAACTGTAAACAAAGCGCAATACCATGTTGTCATCTTTTGCCTAGAGGTCGCTGTTTGACGACAGATTACACCTTTAAAAAAGGTTCACGTTTGCGATGACTATGCAAGGGGAGGCCTATCTCATTCACGAGGAGCATCTATAATGTAGGTGGTTGCATTTCAAATCAGCAATTTATTTTTTTCCCCCATATTCTTCAATCATATGAAGTTGCACATATAGGACAGCATGTAGCTCAGCTGTGACAGTTACAGTATGGACTCTAGTCTTTGGGCGGTCTGAGGGTATACGTGATTAAGTTCCCAATGTTTTATTCATAAGACGGCCATCAACAAGGAATCATGGAATGAGCAGGCTCTGCAGAAATAAGGGTGCACCACGGGACGGAGTTGGAACACTCTGCTAGTTCAGCGTTTGGATCGTGGGATAGATTGTTTTCAGTGGTTTGGAGCGGATGCATCCATCTTTTAGTGAACCAATTAAAAAACGTCGACCATCCCGAATCAAATAAAAGCAGCACAGACGAATTGAAGGATAACCCCCACACATAGAGCAGATATATTGCACTCAAAGCTAGAGGAAATTATAGTGTCAACCACCTCAGATGAATGACAGAGCAGCTTTAGAGAGATGTGTGTGCATCTCTCAAAGACTCTACAAGCCTTTTTGCCCGCCTCCCCCTACCAGAATGCCGCGCTGCCAGTGTGTCATCGGAGGTTTTAAATAAATAATCACAATGTGCACTTATCAGATGACAGCTCTTCATCGTCTGTCCCGTTTGCCCACACCCCTCCTCATCTCCAGGAAGTTCAGATTTGAGCCGTGACAGAAAGGACACGTCCCAACCTGCATCTGCGTCCCCAAACCAGCTTTCGCCTGGCCGCTGTTCAAAAGTCACCGGAGAAACAACAGTTTCACCAGGAGTTTAGCCCAATGAATGGGGCCATTGTGTGGCTGCCATCATTATCCAGTTGAGCTCCATGTATGAATCATTCTCTATAATTTGCATTGTGTGTAGCTTACACAGACCTAAACATTGTTTCACAATAAGCTCAAAGCTATTGAGGGATGGAGGTAGGATTCAGTTTAACAGGATGTGACCCGATGGAGGCCCTTGCCAAAACTTACAACAAAGCCATTTGCATGTAATAAAAAGGTCCAAACAGATGGGCGAGTGTGAAGAGAGGGAAAAGGTTCTTTTCCCTCAAGGCTCAATTATCTCCCTGTACTGTTTTCCTCCAGAGGCGAGCTGTCCTTGGTACAGATGTTGGGGATTTCATGTGTGGTTAGAACATTTTTATACCCTCTCAAATACTCTGTTCCTCATGGGTAATGGCGGAGGACGGGCACGGAGTGCCTGTCAAACCTTAGAGCTTGTTCGCTTGAAGGAGGGACGGAGGAGTGTTTGGCTGGCAGTGGTGCTTGTCGGGTTCCTAACGTCTCATATTGGCCATGTCGTGGTTAGTGAAACGTGTAGAAATTATATAGAGGACTGCCCGGAGAGCAAGCCTGTGGCAGGGCTGACCACACCCTCTTCGCCCACATGTCTACACGAAACAGGGAAAAAAAGAGCCATGGGTGACATCAGCAATCCGAGCTGTATAACCGGTCTCTGGATGGGAATCGTAATCTAGAGAGGCTGCTAAACTTGCCCCCAGGTGGCTTAGCATTTGTGTGTGTATGTGTGTGTGTATATTTGTTAAGAAGGGAGTGTTTGTTTAGTCTGCATTTCCATTAGAGATTTGTTTGAGAGCATTGTATTGAGCACCCAAGTTTGACACTGAGGATTAGCATGGCTGAGCTTCCCTAAGCAGACCCCACTATTGACAAATAAGTCGTTAATGTGCTCTTAAATTGAGGGACAATTAGATCGAGAGCTAACCTCGCTGCTTCATTGTCATGCGTGTCGGTATTAGAGTCTCAGATACCGGTGTTAAACATACACGAGTTTACTTGTGGCGGCCCACCACAATATCAGACAGACCCACCACAAATAGATTTCCCAAACTGATACAGTAACACATTAATAATGTCTGGTCTAGCATGTACAACGTCCTTTCCACTGCTCCAACTGTGTATACTGCCCTTCCCAGCTTGCCTCCATCACAAATAACCTAAGAACCTGTGGGAAACACTCGATACATGTCTGTCTGTCTATCGATCTATCTCTCTATCTATCTATCTATCTATCTATCTATCTCCTTCATTTTCACATGCAAAATAGCCCATTATATAACTTAATATTCCTACTACTACTACTATTATTATGATTATTATTACTATTACTATTGTTATTAGCTTATTATGTTTTCAAGGCTCATGCATGCCCTCAAACATAAAAGCAAAACAAAAACAAAAAAATCACCACTGACTTCCCATGTTGCTCTTCATAACCACTATATTATTGATGTTTTCAGGCTGTCCTAGATGGATCCTACCCCTGTACAGCAATGTGCAATTTATTTTTGTGTGAACTGAAAAGACTAATTCGATAAGCTTGTTAAAATTGTGGGCAACTCCTTTAACGAAGATCTGGAGCTTGCACTGTATGTTACATAATGAGATACTATACTGTATGTGGTCTTTGTATTGAATATCTTGTCAATTTTCATAGTATTTTTTACCACAAGGTTGGCTCACCTCATGCTCGCTCAGTTCTTTTGCATTACCTAAAGATGACCCGTCCAGGTTGAAAGCTGTATTTTTGTAGTTAACATTATGCACTAGTTGCGCATCGCTTTACAGCTGGAGAGAGACAGAGATAATGTAGAAAGGTTTACAGAGTTTTGCCTTGTCATTACAAATGATAGCCAGTTCAAGACCATGGTATGAATGCAGCGCCAACCTCACACACGCTGTATGCGAGAATACTTCACATCTATGGCACTGTGTGGCTTTTGCTCCTTTTGTTTTTTGTTTTTTTTAGATACCCAAGACGAAGCCCTCAGACACATGCTTGAGCCAGTCATATAGTACGGCTTTGAACTGCTCTCCCTTTTAATCTATAAAACCTTTTGATATTGGGTCACATTTGACACCACTTACCTTACCACTCTGAATATTTCATGATTTGTCAGTCCCATTATATATACAATTATCTATGGTCACTCCAATCCGCAAAACCCACATGTCACATCAGCCACCTGCCCTAATCCTCTGCTCCATTAGGCAAGTACTCCCTTCACCAGTCACCTTTGCCATGCAGCACTACTTTTTTCTTTTTCTTTTTTTTCTTTCTATTTACTGCCTTCAATATGAAAACGGCTTATTGCAAATTCCTGGTCTGCTCTATACAGCTCTATTAATATAGCTGCATCCTGTGTCAACAAGCCCTATGCGTATTACTGTATTGACCTCCACTGAACCAAATCCTGCACTCAATCCTGTCCTTCTGTTATTGAACAAGTAAAGGTGAAAAAAGGGTGGAGGGTAGGTAGGCATCCTTCCTTGTCACCTTAACACGCTGTGTTTTTGTGCGTAAATGTGAACAAAATGTTACAAGGAGCCTGTGTCTACCTCTTTGACATACTTGTTTTATTGACTTAAACATTGTAATCCTGTGGGCTGTTCTCTCCTTTTTAGTACTCCCACATCACAGTGTGCTACTTCCTTTCAATAGCACATC
>OMKL01045885.1:6412-17957 GCA_900302295.1 Parasudis fraserbrunneri
GTCCTGTGTGTTCAATGTCTGCCATTTTCTCCATTAGATCAGAATAACCCTTTAATTAAAGCAGATGAGTGTAATGGTGTGGTACAGGCTACTTTTTCTGTCTAGCTTACTATTGATTGTGCAAGGATCTATAAAGTAATTTGCATCTCTCTGACCATAGATTTTCTCAGTACAATTTGAGATGTACTCTAGTTCACTGAGCATGGTAGTCCCCCAATACCCTTTTGGACTTGCATGCAAATAATTTTGCTTTGAAAGAACAAGTCTTAAATTATGACCACAGTAGTTAACTTGGCTTGACAAAGCCAACTTACTGATATTGTAATTGCCTTTTTTGTCATCGCTACATCTCCTACAGCTATGAAGCTACCAGCTTCAAAATCGCTGAGGGGGTGTGCCCGTAGGGGTGTGCTTGTGCTTTTTGTATGGCTAGCTCACTTCCACTCGTTTTTCCATCCCTTTTCTCAGACTTATAAAGGGGTGTGGCTATTATTACCTTTTAAGCTAGAGCCTTCCAACTTGCTATATAACTTAGGGCATGCCCAACTAATGAATGTTGATGCCCCCCCACCCCACACACACACCTGTCTTCTCCTTTATCCATCACTCCATTCTACATATAATCCCTTATTCACTGATATTTAAACTTTAATAACCTTTACACCATTTGTCGTAGAGAGTTGGGGGATGGCTTGTTGTAGTCAGGAAAGGGTCAAACAGTAAAAACTCCCACCCCTTTTCCTGATTGGTCTATCTTTGATCCCTCACAACTATTAAAGAGTTGAGGGATGGCTTGTTGGAAATGTTACCATCTTTCTGTCGATTACAGCTTGGCTTTGTTCAAACTTTACATTCTAGTTTTTAGTTTTGTCGTTTAGCTCAGGTTCGAACTAGCTAGTAGAGCCATTGACTGCTAACAGTAATCAATGCTGTGCGGACAGTCAAGCACATACACATACTTAACAAGGATACACAGTGTTATAGATGTGAAGCATTCTCGCATAGAATGAACTGTTCTTACAGAAAATGCGATGACTGAGCCACCATTAGGGGCAGAGAGAAGTGTGACTTACTAAATGAATGAATGAATGAATGAATGAATGAGTGAGTGAGTGAGTGAATGACAGAATTAGTGTCATTGCCGGTCATATGGGTGCTTTGCATCTAAAAATCCAGATATTATCAGCTTGGTTGAATGAATAATTTTACTTCGAGAATATGTTTCACCTAAAACATCCTTTTGATCACATCATGGCTCCTGTATTCTTCTGGGTCTAATGTTATTAATCTAAGTTCTATGTGCCATACACACACCTCTAAGCTTTTAAATAGAAACAAAAATGAAGCCACTGACACACAGGCATATCAGAATGAGATCTGATGAGTTTTGATGTTGACCAACCAATGAATGCAGTCAAAGACGAACCATTTTACAAAGTCTTTATTCAGTATTCAGGCCTGTCCTTCACATCGATTGGGCCAACAGACATGTTGTGATCCCAGTGATCACCTGTAGAGAACATAAAAATCCATATTATTATTGTCCGTTTGATCTGTGACAAAAAGCATGCATCAGTGTTTATACATGCCTGGGTTGGTTGGTTGACTTCCTGCACCACAATCCGTCTCACAGCAGTTGCATGCTTGGTCACTCCCACTGGCCTCTCTCCACCTGCGAGTGATTTACATTCAATTTTGTGTGATTCACAAAATAAAACAAACAAAAAAAAGAGGAAAAGTTCACTTTTTTTGAGAAGCCTATATGATTTGTCAAACATAGTTATTTAAATACATTTTTTTTAAATATAATTTTGAAATAGAAGTTTTTAGGATTTGTTAGCAATGCTAGTGGATGTCAATGGGGTCCTTGGAATGTCCTTGAAAAAAACCCATTCTAGTTCTTTATAGTTAATGATGTCAGATGGTTTGGAAGTTGTTTTGAAGGCGTTACATATGAGACATGCTATTGGACCCCATTGACTTTCACTAGCATTGCCAACTAATACAGTTTCTACATCCAATATCTAAAGAAACCAAAACACTGGTGCCAGTGCCTTTTGGATAGATTGAAATGTAAATTTTTAAACAAAGCGAACTCTTCTCTTAAGTAGCACATGGAAAGACCTTGGTACAGGTAAGCACCAAAACTGTGCATAATTGTAAACAATTAATACCAATGTATGGTTAAATCAAAACTAATCTTTACAATGCGACCATTTGCAATGGAACATCGAAGTGCAAATGGAACATAATAACAACATGTACTGTGTGCTGTATATCACGTACCCATTGGAGAAAGAGCAAGCCTTGTTCTCAGAAGAAATGGGAACAGATGCTGTGATGGCTTTCAGGTGACAGGTGATGTAAATCTGTAGGGATGAGGATTTATGAAGACTAGAGCTTGGAGCAGTCAGCCTTTGCGTCAATAATAACTGTAAGAAGAGGAACCACTCACCACGCCGCTGTTATCCTGCTGAAATCTGAAAGCTTCTACTTCGAACTGGAGTTTGTCGTTCTGGGTGCGAGGCATGAAGTGAGAGCTTGAGTGTGTCAGTTTGCCATCAATCAGACACCTGATGAGTAAACATGAACACAAGTTTTGCTCAGACAATTCATGCCATACCAAAAAAGGGTAGATTATAACCACGTTTTAACCATTGGCCTTTGCTCAACGCTAGTCAAGACAAGAAACTCACCCATGGTTCCCGAGGAAGGCATATCGAGGGACAGTGTTTGTGTTGGGTATCAGTGTGGCCACACAGCTGTCCACAAACACACGGAGAGGCACATGGTGAAACTGCTGGACAGAGGCTTCAAATTTCAACATGTCGCCCAAGAAATATTGTTTGCTGGGCCTCTCAAACTGCCCGTTACCTGTGAAGGCAGAGCAAGGGAAGGGTTTTCTTTAAGACTTTAGGAGGCCGATTGGAGCCTTTTGTATTTTCCCCTACAGTTACCAAACAAGTATTTCTAATGCCCCAAGTTTATCCCAAACTGGAAAAGAAACTGGCTGCAGTTAAACTCACCAGTCATAAGTTTGAGAGAGAAGTGCAGGTTTTTCTCCGCGACCTCAGTGGCAATGTAGGGAATCCAAGTGGGCTCCAGTGCCTCACTGCTTACATCATGCTTCCTGTAGAAACACAGGACTTTAATCTCACATCAATACTCAACAAGCTGACCAGGCATATGAGCCAATGAGAGAGGTGTACATTTCACATCAACACTCAACAACCCGGCCAGGCATATGAACAATGGTAGAGGTGTACCGTTCAAATAAACACCAAACACTATTCTTATGAAAGTGTTGTTGATTTTACCAAGAGCCCATAAAATCAAAGGGGTCATAACAAAGTGAGGGTAACAAGGTATGTGCCAGTTCAGGACTCCCTAGTTTAAAAATCCCACTTCTGCTGGGGATTCCCCCATTACGAAGTCCTTGCTCAGGCATGAGGCAATGTTTCTTAATTCATTTTCAGGGCTGTGGCACTCACCACTGCCTCATGCAATCCAACAGAGCACAAAACTTTTAAATGCATCTTTGTTTCGTGTATATTGAATTTATTGTAGTGGGCATTTCAGATAAATTAAATTGTGTATTTGGCCCTCTGTGTCACTGTAAATTTCCTGTTGGCAAGCACATTGCCCTATCATGTTGCCCAAAATCTTGCCCAGTGTATGGCCACCCTTAGAGAGTGCCTAGCTGGTGTGCCCAACCTATACTAATGCTTGGCTAGGCTACAGAGCAATGCATTTGATCACGTGATCTCTCCCTCAAGTGAAGGATCTGCCAATCCAAGGTGAGAATTTCCTAAATCAAAGTTATGCAGCACAGCTAGCCACGCAGCCTAGCCAAGCATTAGCTTGGACACCAGCTAGGCAGTGCTATGAGCAGCTTGGAGTGGCTGAATAGAAGAAGTTCTCCTTTGCAAACAATGTAAAAAGATCATGTAACTCAGAGAAGTCTCACCTAAGATAGCGGCACTCCAGATTAATTTCCACATCATCTGCTCGCACAATGGAAATGCTGCCCACAGTGGTGGGGGTCGTGGCATAGTGGAGGGTGAAGAGGTAGACAAAATCATCCTCGTACATCTAAAAAAGACAAAACACCACTCTTATATTTCCTTCACCTGGCACTTGTAACTTTTGGGGATGTGCGCAAGTTTAGTTTTTCATTACAAAAGTCGACCTTGATCCCCAAGAATGATTATTCGGTTATGACCCATCCCTAGTCACATTATGGGATACATGTTTTATATTTATTCTTAAACTACCATAAAAACAGCTTGTTAGCATTCCTGCGGGAAATCAATGGGCAACTCTTGCAGCAACAGGAGTGGTCTAATCTACCAGACCGATATAGCAGTATATTTGGTTCCAAACAGTAGCTTTGGAGATAAAGTTTTCATATTTGGACGGACATCATTCCAAAGCCACACTGTTCAATCTGGCTCACCTATGGTGCTCTTCGGCTCATTCATATGCTCATTCATCCATATGGGTTGCTCCGTGGTTGCACTAACTTGCTGTAGGAGTCCTACTACTTTGTGTACTGTTACAGTTAGCTGTAATTTGGTGATTAGTGGTCTCGTTTTTCCATATTATGAACTTTTGTGGCACAATGCTAGGTTGATAGACACACACGGAAGATGTCAGAGGATGAGGTGTCAAAGTAAAAAGCTTGTTGGGTTATCTACTGAGTCTGATACACGTCTCTCTCACTCTCTCCCTTTTTTCTCTCTCATCCGAGTAGAGATTTTACTTTGAAATTACCTGACTTCCATTCATGCTTTTATGTAGGAAGCAACATCAACAGGAAACTTGGATCAGCCGACATCAGCCTTGCATTGTGCCACAAAAGTTCATATGTGGAAAAACTAGATCAATAATCATTAAAGTACAACTAAAACTGTGACAGAACACAAAGTAGTAGGCCCCCAACAGGAAGTTGGAGTGACCATGGAGCAACTGTATGGACGCCGCAACCAATGAGTCAAAGAGCTAGGCGAGCTAGATTGAACTGTGTGCCTTTTGAATAGTGTCTGTCCAAATAGCAAAACATTATCTCCAAAGCCACTTTTGGGACTAGGTTCCAATAAGGAATGCAATTCATACCAACAAGCCATTTTTCAGTTAAGTGTCAATACAGAAAGCACCAGGTGGCGCAAAGTTTTACAATAAAAACTCAAGATGTCCGTTCCTTAAGAAAATGTGTTTGTAGGCCAAAATGAGATGAGTTACCATTAGTTGGCTGCCACATCCGTGTAACTGCGACTCAAAGATGAAAACTTGAGCTGTGAGGGAGGCATCTTGGTTGTTGGGTGCACAGTTTCCCAGTTTGATATCTGAAGATAGGATGGATTTGCCAGTACCAAACAGGTCTCTCTTGACTTCAACACGGACAGAATTCTCCCCACACTGGACGGCGATGCCATCGGCTGGCACAGGCGATTTCAGCTCAAACTCTGGTGGAAACACTGGTGGCTCTTCGGCCAGAGGTTCAGGAAACCTCCAAGCCAACGGTTGATGAAAGGTCTGCTTTTCTTGAACTTTCATTGGTTCTTGAGGTCGTATGGGTTCCTGTTCTCTCACAGGCCTTTCAGCCTTATAGATGTTTGCTTCTGCAGCAGGCCTTTGTTGTGGATCATGGCCAGGTCTATGGATATGAACTCTCTTATGTGTGGGTGGATGCTGAGGTGGTAATCTCCGTTCATACTGTTCTGCAGCTAAACTGCCACAAGCAAGAAGCAGAGGTATTGTGATGAAAAACTTCATATTATCTGTATTTTCAGTTATCTCTGTGTTTGAAAAAGCACATCACCTTTAAGCAACCATTTTGTAGTTCCTCACTGTGGCTCCACCCATCTTCTCATTAGCTTGATTCCCCTCCAGACTTGATTTGTTTTCCAGACACCTCTATCTAGAATAGAATCAGTAGCCTAGGCCAAGGGCAAATTTTGAGACATGAGACATTTTGTACGGTATTGTGGTTGTAAACCTGTATTGGCAAAGCATCACAGGTCAATAGTGCAGCAAATTAGTGAATTAATTATTAACATGATATGCAGCACAACACTATATAGATATCCACGAAAACAGGGGGCATTTTGGAACACAACAATTCTTTCTGTTTGTTGAAAATGCAAATGAATTATAATTGGTAAGAAGCAATGCATTATTTGACTCTGAACATATAGGCCTGACTGAATGGCAGATGAGTTGTGAATAGGTATGATGTTTCAAGGTTTGTTGAGTCAAATAAAATGTCACTTTGTCTGATAGGCCAACAGTAGATTTCTGACATCAACGTTTGCATCAAGACATCCTTCAACATTAGTTTCAGACTGTTCGTCCTCCTGGGCTCATTTATTCACCCACCCTCATTACTTGGGGAGACTAGTGTGTTATTGTCAAAATAGTTATTGTCCAACCATTTTTGACATTGCATAGTAAAAGTCCAAGTTTAAGCTTAGAGTTAGGATACAGAAGTGCACATTTCTGTGTCATTAAGATACAAAGATGACTTGTACATCTAATTTTCTTGGTATAACTTCACATGGTCTGTTAAATATGACATGATGATGAGACATAGGCCTAAATACTTTATGGATACTTTGATAATTCCTTCCTTCATCAGACAGTTGACGACACCCTATTATCCTTCACCGCTAAATGCTGCTCACTTCAAATTAATTTTTATAATAGACCAATCTCCCATCAAATCTCTCTGGCTGGATATATTCACTTTTTCCTTTTATCTGCTGTTCATTTTAGAACTGCAGTTTTTTCCTCCCTTGTGGTTTACAAAGTAATTTTCTAACTTTTGGCAGTTAAGTGAAAGTTTCCGAGTGTGGTCACTTGGTTTCACACACTGCACATTGTTAAAGGCTATTATAAGAGCTGTGGTGATTGTGGAAGTTTAGTCAAGGAACACTGAGCATGAACATGTGCTCTATGTGACCGCAGACTTGACGAAGGTTTTGTGACGTGACAGTACATTTCTGAATAGCAGCCGTCCATGACCGTATAGGTATCACAAAGCAATACATCCAGGCTCCCGGGTATATATTTCATTCACTCCTGTCCTCTTCCTCGGTTGCGTTTGCTTTATTACCCGTCAAATAAAGCTGCCGTATAGTAATGGGATTTCACAGTCATTATCTGGTCCGGACATGTGGGGGAACACTGTTGAGACTCTCTGATTCACTGTTTGCTTTTTCTCCAACCTTGTTGATTCAGCACACAGGTTTGCTTTGATTTCAGTAGGGAATGGCAACCTTCAACAGATGCATATTTCATGTTGACTGGGGCAACAATAGTAATAAATGTAGAGAATAATTGTATTTTACCTGTGTATGCCTTTTCGTGGTGTGTGCAGTTAATATTAAATTCTTTGTTTAATACTCCTAAGAAATGGTGTTCAGGTTGTTTGCTCTCTCTCATTTGCTCGTTTGTTGATTTTGTGCAGCTTGTTAGCCGTACAGAGAAGTGGGCAGCACACCCTCCTTTCATATTTTCACACCATTAGCAGTACAGTATGGGGGGGGGGTGGTTACAGAGATACAGCAGCACAGGAACAGATGACCGGTGCAGCATTCAATTCTAAATACAGATACAACATCAAAAGTGATAAAAGATAAGCTGTAGAGACAAAACTAGTACAGCAGCGGGTAAAAGAACTGCCCGCGGTGGCATAGAACTGACCCCGACTCCTCTGACTGTAACGACTGACTTTCATTACCACACTGTCCACGCTGACCCTGCGGCGCAGCACATATTGTTATCGGCCTCCCTCGGCAACGAGGGATTAGCTCTCTCCACACATCCATTTGAAAAGGGCAGGTGACATATTTGACTCACTTATGGGGCAGATGGTCTGGGCTTTACCTCTGTGACAGAACCCGCCACCCCCATCGTCAACCTCGTGTTTTCCTGCCAACAGGAAATGCTCCCAGAGTGGACAGGAAACGGTGACGCGGGCAGATGGAGAGATCAAAGCCGTGGCACTGCGTGCGACATCGCAGCTCATCTGAGCTTTAGCTTAGCCTAGTGCCCTGACTCATCGTCCTCCCGCCTAGCCTGCAGCCTCGCAGGCATATCCGCCCCCCTTGTGACAACATTCATCACCGTGGAAACGGCGAGCTGGGGTTTTAATTATCTTTCCCTTCCTCCTCGGCTGCTGGTATAATCCTTCTCAGGCTCTCTCTCCCTCTCTCTCTCTCACTTCCACAGTTTTGATCACAGCACGCTGGAGTGTGGCACACTAAAAAAACCACAACAATTACATCTGCTGGGAAAAAGAAGGAATGGAGGGTTGGGAAAAACACAACAACACAGAGATTGAAGAGAGGGAAATTATGTTTCAGTTTCACATCACTGCAGAGTATGAAAGGAGTTAGGGTGTTTATAGCGTGTGTGCTAGCCAAGCATATACTGTTGTTATTTCCTACTTGGTAATTAAGCGGCATACTCCTAAGTGGCTTATAGGCCTGATGTGTGTGCTTGTCACAAAAGACTGCATTGCTGCTCATTGGATCAGCTAATTAGCGTCGGGTGCATATTGAGAGATGCCGGTCTATTCGAGCGTGTAACAGCGATGTTCATACTGTATGAGAGATCGAGGTAGAATCCGTCTGAATGTTTTCTAAGAATAAATACGCTTTCCAGAAGCAGTCAATTGACACTCTCTCTCTATAATTCAGCCAACATGGTGTCGTGTCGAGTTACAAAGTGAATGAGTCTATGAAAAGATGTAAAACATTTAGCTGCTTATTTCTTTACTTAAAGGTCCCATATTGTACTACTTTTCAACAAGTTAATATAGGTTTTTTAGGCCCCCAAAACATGTCTTTGACGTTTTTTGGCTGAAAATACCACTCAGATTATGCATTCTAGCATGCCTCTATACCCCTCCTGTCCTGTCCTTGACGGGCTGTTTCCGTGTGCACGACACGCACGACCCAGGAACTGTGGTGCATGCCTATTCTATGATACCTCAATGGGCTCATGCAATTCAGATCAAACTGTCAAACTAGGCGTTGCAGATCAAATATGAGTTAGGATCCAGCCATTGCATATCCTATTTCTCGCCTAAAATTTTGTCAGAAACATATTTTTAGTGAACCGTTTAGGTGGAAAAAGAGAACGTTTATGAGCAAGCTGCTACGTTTTGCACACGCACTCCGGCACTGCAGCACGCACCTGGCTCACGAAACACAGAGATCAAACTGTCAAACTAGGCATTGCAGACCAAATATGAATTGAGTGAAAATATGAAGATCTAGCAATTAAAGGTCCTATTTCCAGCATGAAATGTTGCCAGAAACATATTTTAGTGAACCGTTTGGTGGAAAAGGAGAATGTTTACAAGCATGCCACCATTTTTCACATGCACACATGAGTCAAGGACAAGGAGTCCCCACTTAATGTAGGAGGGGGAGGCAAATTTTAATGGCTTGTTGAATCACATGTTTTCTGACCAAGGCAGCCCAGAAAAATGTCTGTGTTAGTAGGCCCATCAGAGACCCAAATGTATGTGACTGACAAAGTGAGTTTTTCATAATATGGGACCTGTAAAGGGAAGTTTGACCACAGGCTTTCATACTAACTTGACACAGATAGAGGCCGAACCATATGACGAATGGGGGAGGGGAATGTGTTTATTGGTGCTCTAGAAGGGGATATGTTCACATAAATGAGATAAAGGGAGATGTGCACTTTCACTTTCTCAAGCTTGTTTTTCTGCAGTGGAATTCCCCTTTAACCATCTCTCTAACAGCCTGCGGCATGGGCAGCGGGATCAGACCATTCATCTTGCCGTGACATGGCAGTGCAACCCGGGACCAGAGTTCCTAATTTTTAAGATGATCGGCTCACAAAGCGTTCCTTGTCCATGGCTCACACGCACTGGCCCCATCCCTTGTTTTTGTCCTCCTGAGCTCGTAAGGCACCGATGTACTAATAAGTTACCGGCTCATTTCTCATTTGAAGGCTGACCCACTTCCCGGAATGAACTTGTCGTTAGTTACCCGAGGCCCCTGTAGGTCATGTCAAGTTGGATACAGCCGGAGCGTCGGTGACATCTCGCCATAATGAGAGATAGATGTGATGGGAGTGAGCGTGCGCCCTAAGGTGGAATTCACAGTGTGTGTGTGCGTGTGTGTGTGTGTGTGTGCATGCGAGTGAGCCGGTGAGTGACTCTTTGATGAGTCTCAAGTGACTCAGCATGTCATATCTGCCATATAGTCTCCGCAGCAGAGTCCAGTAACTCATGAGCGATAGATTACAGACCACTTTACATCAAATGCTTGCCCTTTGCACAGCAGAGATGGGATGTTGGAAGGCTGGTTAGGGAGGCTGCCTGGTAATGGAAGGGTTGCTGGTTTAATTCCCCAGTTCTGACAGTGGAAATACTGCCTGAGCAAGGGCACCCAATCCCTGTGTATATGGACCAACCTGCTCCAAGGACGGGTTTTGAAAAGTAGCGAATATTAGCTAAAATATTGTGATACAGCACAACAATATTGTTGTTCTAGCTGTCCTTTTAAAAATCAGCCCTTACTGTACAAATACATTATCTTCAACTACAATATATTTAATGTAAGGGGCAACTCCCATGCTTTGCTTTGGATTATGACGGTGTCTCCTACATGTCTCCTTAAGATAAACCCCTTCAAACCTACTGTTGCCGACTTGTGTGGTTGAAGCCACATTGACACATGCCATTATTAATGTGGGGCATATTCACAGACAATCTTGTACAATTAACATTCGATTTGTAGATGGAAGATAAACTAATTGCAGAGCAGAGGTCTGTTTTACTAGTGTTTATAAATATTATCAAGGCAAACAAACCTTTTAAAGCTGCAAAATATAATTAATTAAATTAAAGACATATATTTGCCTGTGTTTAGTGTTAATTATTGTATCAAGAGTTCAGTCAATGAACTAGAGCATGGAGACGTGTTTCCATTACTATTCTAGGGGATGCCTACCTGCTTTGTGTTGCCGTAATGGCCTCAATATTTCCTTGTATCTGCACAATTAAGTCCTGAGCCCAGTGCCAGTGGCTTATGCCTCATGCAGAAGTCTGTTTAGAAACGTTCGCACTCACACTTGTAAAGTCAGATCACTTAGAATGTGAATATGATAAATGGCCAGAAAGTGATCGAACTTTATTGTCTTTAACTATGACTGTACACATGTCTGACGGCGTTGTTCACTTGAAAAACGTGAAACTGACTTATAGGATTGTTTGTCTCAAGGATTCAACAGTTGGTGGTGTTGGTTCGTACGTTACCAAGGTGACATTGAGAGTGTTCAAAGCACTCTGATGGAACGACATAATGTAGTTTGGATTATTAGAGCTTTTTCTCCACTTCCTGGACACAGACAGCACCATTTCAAGTGTTGACCAGCACCTCTTACCGCACCTCCTCTACTCCCCAACCCCTCCTTCTTTCCTTACTGACACCTCCTCTTCTCCCCTCTCCATCCCTTCTCCATCCCCTCTAAGGAGAAAGGAGTTCGAACATTTGGATGTTTC
>OMKL01045906.1:2277-14593 GCA_900302295.1 Parasudis fraserbrunneri
CCCCCCCCCCCCGCGCCCCCCGGTGAGACCTCACCATTTGAAATCTAGCACCGATCTTATCTCTAGTAACAGGCTTTGCCATAGCAACTGCCTCTTGCTTCAGCACACAGCACACTGAACATGACACACAATTCACACAATTGCTTAGCAATGGTGTGACTTTTAAATTGGAGAGGAATGATGCTTAAAGTTCAACTCAGGCTAGATCGTCATTATGTCGCTGGAGGTGTCTGAGGTTCCCGCGTAGGTCAAGAATGCTGCCGGTGGAGCCAACGTGCACCTCTCCAAAAAATGTAAATGTAAAATGTAGGGCAACGCGGCACCACAAACACTGATTGTCACATTTCCGTATTAACCTTGTGTGAAGAAGGCACTGCTCTCTGGTAGAAGGGAGATTTGCAAAGAGGGTCCACAGATATGTACATGTACACATACAAAAATTGCAAGATGCCACAAAATTCAACATTCAAAAATATCCTATAACATCAGTTTGGACACCTCTAAATGCTTGCCAAAATGGAAAAATGAAATGAACTACAGGAGGGGAAAATACAGAACATCACCCTCTATTGTTTCCTCTCCTGCCTCCCCCAATGTTAAACACCAGGACACTGATTACAGTTACCATGAAAAGGAGGTAATATTTATTATATCAAGCTCTGATCATCAGTTGCACGCAGAACTGTGAATGCTCACATCCCCCAAAACCACCTTCAACAAAATACCGGCGACATTTGGCCTTTAGTAGTTCGTTCAATGTTTACAGCATCACATTTAAGTGGCAACAATATTTTTTTAGATATTAAATTGCTTTTCCCACATAACATAGTATTTATTCTTTCCTTCTTTTTTTTCCCTCCCCATCCTCAGGACCAACGGATAAAGCCCCGTCTGAAAACCACATAGAGGATGAATTATAACAGCTGGAACTGAAAAATATTTCACTGTATTTATTGACAATGTAAAAAATCTTCAGCAACCTTTTAGATTGCAGGCCATGAACAAGACGTAACTGCACATACACGATGGAGAGGGTGATGGTAAATTAAACGGTAACTATTGATAAGTAGACAGTAACACTAATTATAACTCACTGTCTTCTTATCAATTCAATTTATAATCACCCTAACCACTAACTATTTGTAATAACGTCTTGTTCATAGTCTGCAATTTAACAGGTTACCAAATGTTCAAGTTTCCTTCTCTCTTAAATTCTTCTTTTTTTTTTTTTCTTCTTTTTTTTGCCCGTTTGTTGAAAACACCTGAATTCTCATTGAATAAGGTTGGATGTCACTCATCATGCCCCTCCCCCCACCCCCTTTTTCCTCCATCATGTGCTCTTCATCTCTTTCTATTCTCATTGATGTGCTGTAACAAGGAGCACTAATAGACGGTTGGAAAGCAGTTGGTCGTGACATAGTAACTTCGCACGTGAACCACAGGGACTGATGACTACAGTACATTGTTGCCTGGCAAATATTTGTGTACAATACTCGTGCATTTTGAAGTAAGGATAAGTACAATTTTGTAAAGAAGGACCGGTGATGACATTTCCAGGATTGTCAGAAATTGGCATTTCTTTTGCTTTGGCTTTAGTGCTGTATCCTCCACCAAGGTGTGATTTTGAGGCACGATTAATTGGCAAAAAGAAAAAACACACAGCACTTAAAGTGACTTTTCATGGCCTCAGCGTTCCTGGTAATTGGTGCTGATGTTCACAGACTGGGTTAAATCTAGTCTAAGGAGAAAAAACAAACAAAACAAACAAAACAAAAAAAACCTCTTTGAATTATACATGGACTGAAATTATTCCACAGCTCCATATATTTTTGGGAAAGTGTTCTTTAAGTATACTTACCTTGATATTGTTAATATGATGCCACTTGATACTACAGTAACTTAAAAATGGAATATATTTGGCATTATAATATTTAGTTGTGTGAAATTCAATTCAGATTTTTGGTGCATATCTTTTCTGCTTTGAACTTGTTTTTGGTCAACCTTGGGTAATAGGAACTCTACACTTTTACACCTGTATTTAGATTTTTGATAAAAGTTATACGATAGATTCTGACTTTTGCAAGTCAGTGGATCCTTACAGGGCTTGATGAAAAGCCTCGGAGGGAAACCACGAAAAGCTGAATTCTACTTCATTGTTTCCCTTCACCATGTGCTAATCACGTTGTGGTGCAAAATGGTTTCTGTTATCTGAAACACAGGTTGTTAAGCATATCTTATTCAAGCCAACAGGCATTGCTAGCTGCAAGCTAATTCATTAGCTTGCGGGTAACAGTACCCTTTGATTTCAATGAGAATGCAAACAGCACTAACAAGCCATTTGTATGGACATTGAAGGACAAATGCAAAAACTTTTCTCCTATAATGTGACAATTGCCTGGTGGAGAACATGACACTTAAGTCCAAATATCCACCTATAAGCAGTCAAAACTTTCAAACAACCCCAATATAGGGTTGTTTGTTATTAATGGACAAAACGTTGCTCTTACAATTCATCAAAATGTTATTTTTGTTACATTGAAATAATTGTCTGCTTTCAAGTAGTAATGGCAAAAGTCAAAACCCAAGATGAAGCTGTAGAATTATCCATTTGCATTCCTATCATAGGAGCGCTAAAAACAAGTTTAATAAAAAGTATGAGCTAACTTTTTAATGCCAGGGTTGTCAAAATGGTGTGACAAAATTAAATGCAGTCTGATGGGGACTGATGCATCCACCTCAAATGGGGCTTCAGATTGAAAAGACTTAATTGTCCTAGTTTGATCTAACTTTGAATTCAGAAGTGATCAGAAATGGTTGACAGTTATTCTTCCCTTGGTTTTTATCATACCCTACACCCAGCGAAGTACCGGTATGTCCAAAAAGCAATATTTCACTTTGGTGCAACATCTTCAGTTTTTAATACAATATGCTTACCTGGAGTAACTTCATTAGCTGTAAACCTCGGACTTTGCTTACCACCATGAGTGTGTATTCACAAATAACTTTCACCCCACCTTGCTTTATTAATAATTTTAAATGGGCAGAATTTTAATCCAGAACACAATGTAAATTTGTTTTTGGTTTATCTGCCATACACCTATAAGCCTGTTTGTAATCTGATTATCAGACATCTTGAAGTGAAATAAAAGGTAACTTTTCCTACTGCTTACCAAGGCAGCCAGTAATGGTGGCTGACGACTCAGGAACTTATTTTGGGACACACATACTGAAAACTAAAAATGTTTATACCAAAGTGAAATATTGCTTTATTGAATGCACAACCAAATCAGAATGACCTTAATATTTCCCCAAACTAGTTGCAATACATCAGTTTTGAAGTCCTTCTGACCAAACTTCAATCACTCACAGTTTGAGTTTTTCTATGGATGCCAATATGACCTTTGGGAACTGCTTGAATGTGCTGCACTGATAATGAGTGAACTAACCCCATGTTTTCAAAGTCTCATGAGCTGCTAAATATCTTAGAAAAGATGGTCTATTAGTGTGGTCTCACTGTTCTTTACCTCGACATGCAGACATTGTCCTGAGGCACAGCTCCTTGCTCCGATATAGGATCCTCTTTTCTTAGCCTTAAAAGGGAATGTTCAGGATGCTTAGAAGCCTGTCCGATTGATTAGCAGTCACGCCCCCTCCTTGGACAAAAGTTTCCGTGCAGGGGTTTTTCTTTCTGAGAATTTGGCTGCGGTCTCCTGTTGGCATATGTTAGCTGTGCTAGTGCAAGTCAATGGGGACTGAAACCATTTCTTAGAGTTGCACACAAACCATTACGTTTACTCCTATAAGCTCTTGTAATGGTAAGAATGAATAATAGAACTATTTAAAAGGACTATGTGTCATTTTGCATTGGAAACAAAAACATAAAATTTCTTAATGTCCTAAGATGGGGCTTGGTTAATGATTGACAGGAATGGCATCTAAAATCCTGAATCCCCCATTTAATTAAAGGGAGGAAAGTGGAAAACTAAACTTGGATCAGTGGCTCGGGTCAACTGTATTCTTCTATGTGCATCGCCTCAGTTCATTTGAAAGGGGAATTTACGCAAAGAATAGGCTGGATTGGGAGATGCCAACAATGTTGTGTTTCTAAACTGTTAATAAAAAAAAAAAGTTCTTTTTTAATTTTTGTTTGTCCTTTTTATTTTTGCAGGATAGCTTAATTATCTTTTTTTTTTTTTTATTACAATCTAATTGACTCCATACAATGCAAGCCTCCAGTATTTACAATTCTTCAGGGAATAATTTGAAGTTGAACTCAAAGGATGACATTTTGAACAACTTCTTGATTTTATCATTAATTCAAGATTCTACCAAATGGAACACTTAAAGTGGAACACCACCCAATTTTAAGAATTCATACATATTATTCCTATAGTCTAAGACAATCCAGAAATATTTGCGAACATGAACAACTCTCCCAAATCAACAAGCTAATAGTGCTAAAACTCAAACTACAAAATCTGAAGCTGCTCCAGACAATTAATTGGGGAAATATGGTAAAGATGACATTGAGAGGACCCAGGGGAATATGTGAGTATATGGGTATGTTTTCTGTCTCAGGACTGTGAACACTGCTATAGAATAAAGCTCATTTGGGTACAAAAACACATTCTGTGGGTCCACAAAATGAGTCTTCGATTCATTGTCTCATTGTACCTGATGACATCACACATTTGGTTCATATGGTGCTTTAGGCTAGTCCTCGTCAAGAGGCACATTTAGAAACGTCCCGAGTTTACCACCAGGAGTTGCATTCGAACAGCCGACCAAGTCGTAGATGCAAGTGGTAAACTCGGGCTGGTTCCATGACACCCGAGTTTACGAGTTGTGATGTATCACTGACCTTTCACCTTTTGTGGTGTCACAAATCACAAACAGTGCTTTGTATCATGAGACATAATCAAAAATATGAAACTGATATACTATACTATACTATAAAAGTTGCTTAAACCACCTGCATCAAGAATGCGTTTGAATAATTTGGCTGAATATGCTGCCTTGGATCTGATTGGTTCTAACTAGTTAGCACCTGAATGCTATCTCCCTGTAAATATGACTGGGTCATGTGATACATTTCTGGCTTTGGGAGAGAGTTCATGTTCACAAATATTTATTTAATGTTCCTTGTTCATTTGAATTCTTTAAAGAACCAGTACAATGATGTTAATTCAGTCAGAAAAAGCTTATTGTGGAATGTTAATGTCAGGAGTGCCATTTTTTTTCAGTTTTAGATGTATCGTTTGATTTGTTAACTAACTGTTTTAGTGCACCCTCTCTGAGGACAGCCAACTCTCAGTGTGTTGAGGAGTCATGGCCCTCTGTTCATTGAAAGGAGATATCAAATAGTATCGTAATACATGAAACATTCATATGTAAACAAATTCATGGAATGGAAACTGTACTAGCAGGGAATAAATAAATTGTCGTGGTTGTTGTGGATGTTTTTGATCCACTAAAATTCACTAAATTGTAGCAAAATAGTTTCATTACTTGTTTGTGGACTAGCTAGTTGATATCCTTTACAACTACTGACAACTGACAGACTGAATGATGGGCGAATCAGGGCCTGTGTAGATGATGCAATCTTCTCCAGGAAGTCGATTGGCTATCTGAAATGGTTTGATTATGAAACCAACCAGGAAGATAGTTTCTCAAGGAGATTTAGTCTTATTTCCACAACACACATGGCATAACATAACATTTACATAACATTTTTGGTAACTACATTGACATGCCCTCAGTTAAACAATGCAACATGATTTTCATTTTTCTTCATTTTTAATAGTGTTCCCTTTTATTTGACAGCAAATCAAGGTTTTCTGATTGGCAGGACGATTGTAAATTATCCTGTGAATCCAATAAATTAAGTCAACTAATATTTCTAAGTTCTAGTGCAGGTATGTTAATCTCATTTTTGTGGAGTCTATGTTGGAACTGCTCCTAGAATGTATGCATCACATTCAGAGGACTGTTGGCACTCACCTGATGTTATAGAAGAATTATGTTTGGCAGGAGTTGTCCAAGTATGGAAAAGGTCATAGAATTTTTACCAAGTGAACACTGGTTACAGAGGATAGTAGCAGACCCGGCCCAAGCCTTTATGAGGCCCTAAGCAGGAAAAGCCTCGGTGCTGCCAACACTATTGACTATTGTCGATGCTTGATCATTCACACACCTTCAGCTCCAGGGCTACAGTGTTTTATATTTTTGTGTGCCTTGTTTTACTTGTATAATGTTGTCTTTGTAAAGCTGTATAATAATTTTTGTCTAATAATTAAAAATAATGTAGTATTCGCTAGACAGCCCGTTAATATAATATGGCGTTTTTGTATGATTACCATTGACATAATATAAAATATCACAAAAAAACTAAAAACATTTCATTGTGGGACATTTCAAGTGTTCCTGGGGGCCCTCTGGTGGCCACAGGGGCCCTAAGCAGGCTCTTAGTTCGCTCATGCGTGGGGCCATCCCTGGATGGCAGTCAGGAATTGTGCCACCTGGATTTGACAAATTAATATATAATCAAAGAAAAAAATTATTACCAAGGCATAAGTTAAGAGAGGATGGGTATCTGCAAGCAGACATTTCTGGGTATCTGCAACCAGTACTTGCGTACATTCTCACCAAAGATCATCAGATAGTACCAGCCAAAGTTGCTGAGGGAGGGGAGAGCATTATCCATTTACCTCTACCACACAGATTTCCCTTCCAGTCCCAGGGGTCAAACCTGTGACCTTCCAGCCACACGCCCACTTCTCTAACCCCTGAGCTACCACTACCCCCATGTTATTATGAAACTAGAAGAGTGCACTCAGTAGAGTGCAGACCACCGCCAAAGCTTAACAATCTCTCTACTGTTGCACTCAACATTTTACTGGGTAGATGACAGAAATGAGAGTTGCCTATATTGCCAGTCTCAACAGACCCAAGGCTGTAAATCCATACTTTATGTAGCAACAGTGGTGATCAGGGCTCTGAACCAACTTTTTTCACCATCCTCCTGGAACCGTCCCGAAATGAATGTGGACCATCCCGAATTTAAAATCTTTGTTTTTCTACATTATCATCATTGTTCAGATTAAATAAGAACAGCAAAACTAATTATGACAATAATTATAAGTCAATATATGTTATGATTATATGATATCAAGGCTTATGACTGATGCAGTAAGAAAACTGTGCCATGTTGATGTGCAATCAGAGACTGTAGAAACATCGATGAGAGAACAGTGCAATGTCATAGAAGCACTTCTATGTGGTAGTAATAGGCATCTGATTAACAAGTGCAGATATTGTACAGTCTTTGTATATATCTCTTATCTGGCTTAAACAAGTAGCATGTTCATGTTAGGGTTGTTGTTTTTTGAAAATGTTTTGCTAGTAACGAAGCAGAGACCACCAGAGCAATAATCATAATTCAGAACATGTGAGAGGAGGGGTGTGGATTTGGGCAGTATCAAAATAAATGGAGAGAGCGAGAGAGGAGCTCTGTCGTTACAAAAATTAGACTGGGCAACCACGCATCCCTAATCTTTCACGGCCTTAGGTACAATTGAACTTTCAGTTTACAAAAATACTAGCTGATGCATTATATGGCCATATCAGAACAGAATTAGTGGACTGAAGAAACTGAAAGATCGCTATTAACGTAGCCGTCTCATTAATGCCACAACTTAAGTTTGTGAGTGAGGGAGAGAGGCTAATGTTAACGTTATCTGTGGAAGGGATACTTCATTTTCAAGAGCGGAATTTTGACTCCTCATTGTTAACGTTACCTAACGTTAGCGTTATCATTAGCTCATCATTGTATCATGGTAACGTTGGCTTCTGACTCGTTAGCTAGCTAGCAAGCAAACAAACAACAGTAGCATTTCGATAACATCAAACAGTCTAACGTTAACTGATAATGTTAACATTAATACCGGCAAGCTTAACTACCTCATTGACTAGGGTTTGAATTCCCTGTTGCAGCTGCGGCTGTCGTGAGGTCGGAGGCTGGCTGTTCAGGGTCTGACTCTGCTGTGCGTTTTCTCGATGTGACGTTATAAATTGCAGTATCCCACCACGGGACGCCATTGCGGGGGGGCGACAGTGGCTCAGGAGGTAGAGCCGTCGTCTGGTAATCTGAAGGTTCCCGGTTCGATTCCCGGCTCCTCCCGGCAGCGTGTCGAAGTGTCCCTGAGCAAGACACTTAACCCCTAACTGCTCCCGACGAGCAGGTTGGCACCTTGCATGGTTGCCTCCGCCGTCGGTGTATGAATGTGTGAGTGAATTGGTGAATGTCAGGCATAAATTGGAAAGCGCTTTGGATTAAAGCGCTATATAAATGCAGTCCATTTACCATTTACCATTGCCATTGTGCATCACTCTGACAGTCAATACCGGTGGTGACAGGCATCTGACAGGATTCCGCGGGTCTAGCTAACGTGTGTATATTGTCAAGTACTACCTCACATCACACTGTCAACTCGTACAACAAACTTATTTGTCAAACTTGGTGCAAATAGGACAAAGCGTTCACATCACTCCCCCATGCATTTTTCTGGATCTGGGGGTCTTACAGTTTGGCTTATCAGCTATCTAAATAATACATATTGATGCCATCAGTAGGATATCACAAAGGGACAATGTATTTCAAATGTCATGAATGGACAAGCTGTTGAGTTAATGTTTTTAGCTTAGTTATAATGGGGAGGGAACGTGATTTTTGATTGATTTTTTGTTTTTGTTTGTGGCTCATCATGCTGAGATGCATAGCATGTAATCGCAGTGTCCTAGATTAGAATCCGGCCTCAGACCTTTGTTGCATGTCATCCCCTTTCTCTCTCACCCTGATTTCCTGTCACAAATATTTTCCCATAGGGAGACTTTTTGATTGGGGATTAAAAATCAGTGAAAGCTTGAACTTTAATTAATCAGACATTTTGCACCAGTATAAGCACATATGCTATGGATAAGATTGAAAAGCAGAACATTTTGCAAGCATTTTTTTAACTAACTGTTGGAAAATCCAATATTGGTGGACTTCATGGGTCCGTATGGCAAATTTGTTTGTCTATGAGTAGCCTCCTCTATGGGTATCGGTTTTGTCACTGTACGACTAACGGGTCAGGAAATACGATCATTTGAAAATTGGAAGTTTGGCCTGATGGTGGCACTAGAGGAAAGGTCATGGGGTCACCATTTTCAATAGGTGTCTTCTATTAGGGGTCATGAATGTTCACATCAAATTCTATGGCAATCTGGTCATTACTGTTTAGTTTGGCCTGATGGTGGCACTACAGAAAAGGTCATGGGGTCACCTAAATCAATAGGTGTCTTCCGTTTGGGGTCATGAATGTTCACAACAACAACAATTGCAATCTTATGGCAATCCGGCCTTTACTTTTTAAGATATCTTGTTCACAGACAGACAAACTGGGGCAAAAACATAACATCCTTGGTGGTAGTAATGACAACACTGTAATGATGAAAATCTGTTATGTCAACAGTTGACAAATACACACCTCACATGTCCACTTTTCTAAGCTTTGTTTTGTGGCTGTATTTATACATTTGTGTGTCATTGTGTGAAGTACCACCTCAATCTTTACTGGTTTCCTTTTGGTTTGTGTTTTTTGTTTTGTTTTTTTGTTTGGCATTTATGTTGCATGATGTCATGATCCTGCTCTGGCTCTTCGAGACAAAACCAAGCACCACCCCAGCTCTTATCCACTAAACTGACACTTGATGGTTTTGTCTTTCCTCAGAGGAAACTGGCACCTTGAGACAGGCATGGATGAACATGGAGTATCAGTCTTTCCACATGATATGTTAAAGCCCCATCATTATTTTTTGACTATCAGTGTGAGGGATATACACCTAATCTGGGAGAGTTTGATCTCTAGATGGAAAATAAGCTTTTTGGACATTTCTGAAGCCATTATAAGTTAAAGAAAAATATATAAAATAAATAAATAAAATATAAAGGGTCTTTACAAACATTTCCAATGTAAACAAACCGTTTACAGCCACAAAGTAGCAAGAGCTTAGTCAATCAACGTGAGAATAAAATCACATTTCCATTGCTATTTATTATTTTTAGTGGTGTGGCTACCCATTTGTTTACATTTGGATCACTGATTGGGCCTTTAAGAAAAATCAAGGTACAGTGAACGAACTGTTCCCTATAAAGAATAGAGCAGAAAGAGAAACAATAGTAAGAAACATGCAGACAATAACATATATACTTCTTTTCTTTTTAATTAAAAATGTCAATATACATGTAAAATAATGGTTTATACACCAATGTTTGTGACAAATGTACAATGATTGAGTAGTACGTTTTAATATTAGATTCATATATACTGTGTATTCCAGCCCCCCTTGACAATTCACTACACTCAGTAGAAGTCATGTCAGTCTAACAGCCCTTAATTCCATTACCCATTTTTTGGGTGTAAAATGGAAAGAAGAGATTTTGAAGCAGCATGCAGTGCTAATACATATGATACTGATATACAGTTATTCATGCACATATTATGTTTTTTCTTTCTGTCTGACTAGTAGGTTACCATTACTTTTTGGACCCATAAGGTTTAGCTGGACTTCATTAGTGTGTCCTTGTACTGACATACAGTATGAAACCCTCTCTTATGTCCCATTAGCTCATGTTCAAGTAGGCTTAATGAAAGCTATATGGATTAACTGGAAACCAAAGGAGGCATCGTTGTGGTTTGTGCATCTAAAAAAATGTCCTTTCCTTGCACTCTTTCTCACTAGCCTTCACATTATAAAAAGGCACAACTTTCTGGAATGGAACGCACCCCGTAGTCTAATTCTCTGCCTGTATTCATATTCTTTGATTGATTTTTAGAGAGGATCGACTCATATTCTTAATGCAGAAGACAATGTGAAAGGATGAAGGAAAGAGCATGTTGGAAGGCAAGGAAATACTTCTGAGTTTCAGCCTCAATCAGTAATCACAACACTGTTGTTATGTAATTTTAAGGACCTAGAGAGAGGATACTACCAAAGAAAAGCTACTCAAAGCCTCTGTCACCCTTCTTGGTAGAGAATTGTCTTGTGCGATGTCCCTTTTGACCTAAAAGCTTGGTAAATGATGAACGCCACCAAGGTAATACAGAGGGCTCCTACGATCCCTGCTGCTATGGCAACGCCCATCACAGTTGCATTCTTACGAGTCAGCTGAGCAGCTGAAAAGACAATGACAACACGGTCAGACTTAATAGTGTATTGGAGCATATAGACCTTTTTCAATGGACCGGCGTTGCTAGGCAACAGCTTGGGCCCAAGTTTATTTCCTGTCAGCTATAGGCCCTTTTCTCGGCAGCCATTTTGACTTGCCGTAGATGGGTAATCAAAAATGTAACCATACAGAATAATGAGTGCTCTATATCTATCTATGGTTACAGAATAGTGAAAATTCAAAATCTATGGTTACATCTTTGTTTACCCATCTATAACAACTCAAAATGGCTGCTGTGAAAAGGGCCTATTTTATTAGCAAACACTGCAACAGGAAATACACTTGGGCCCATTTAGAATGTTTATGTTGTAAAATTTGAAAAGGTCTATAAACTACATATCTCATGCCGATGACTTTTAAAATACCAGGTTGAGATACGGAAATATAATACAATTATTGTGAAGACTGTGGAACTCAAATGCAATGATTACAGTATATGTTATTTGCTGTCAAATAGCTGTTTCTCAATATAAGATATCGTCATACCTTCAGCCTCCACAGGATATCCTGTGAGAGAGAGAAACCGTCAATTCAGTTCACACCCAAAGAAAACTATGCATGGCAATCATGCAAAGGGAGATATATTTAGTAAATGTATTAATATGCCTTCATTATTCTGCTGCTGCAGCGCCATGGCATGCTGAAGCATCCCTGAATGCTGAGTCATCATATGATGAACATTCATTTTCTCACCATTGTCCACTTTGGTGACGATGGGGCCAGAGCTGACGGTGGCCTCCTCACTCACAGAGGTGCCCTTGTCGTCTTCGATGGCACGTCGCCGCCGCGCGTTGGTACAGTTCTGTGGGTGGAATGGATAAGTGTGATGATATTGGAGGTGTTTTAAAATATGTCTCAATGACTACTCCCTATGAAAATACACTATATAGTCTATATCCAGTGTGTGTGTGTGTGTGTATATATATATATATATATATATATATATATATATATATATATATATTACCTTAAAAATGTGACACGGAATATGGAATGGAATTCTCTGAGTCTACTGTGTGTGGAGACATAAAGTATTATATATTCCAT
>OMKL01045927.1:0-17048 GCA_900302295.1 Parasudis fraserbrunneri
TTGCGTCTCTGAGCGCCCTCTATAGCTGACTCATGCGGCGCAGATTAGTGTTATGGGGCAAAGTCAGCGAGAATCTGAATGGGCTCAGTGAAGGTCATAAACTGACTGGGAGTTGTCAGGGTAATTTCCACTGTGTAATATAAGTAGGGCGATTTGCTGGGCACCAGGTTTGAAAGCCCTTTCATTGAGGTCAACCTGCAGGCATATAAACATTATACTATAATATACGATCAATTCAATTATATATGATCAAATGATATTATGTTCTACTCTATACTCTCAGAATGTGAATTCAAAAGCAGTTTGAATATTTTCTAGGCTATATGCATGTTGCCCGGAGTGCGTCTTATGGTGCAGGATGCTACATAATTCATGCACAATGATACTGCCTCTCCTTCACATAAGTTTAAACTTTATTATCAAACGGGTATAATGCTGCATTGACTGCTCTGCTCCATATTCATTTCCCAAATGCTTTGAGATTTGATTTACATAGGCTGTGCCTGTGCGGCTCTTTTGATAGGGGGAGCGAGTTAATATAATCTTTTCCAGATACCCAATGGGCTGGAATGTAAGCACTTTGCAATGCAAATAAGTCTTTGGAAAGGGGGCGGAGCTGACATGTCCTTATTGCGCAAGCATGGCCTCTGAATCGGCGATGCATGCACTCAAAGTAATTACTAAATAATTACAGCGTGTTAAAGGCTAAAGCGAGAGGGCTTCAGGAGGTGATACCGGTTGATAAAAGAATGCTGCCATCATAGATGATAGCTTGTCTAAGCAGCGCGCCATAAATAGCCACCTTTCTCATGAAAAGGAAATGTGATAGCCTCTCTGTATTACTCAAGAGGAAAGAATGTAAGTAAACCATCAGCGGAACAGTGAAGTACAAACCGGGCTTTGTCCTTCCCTAATAACAATATAACAGCAGCACAGAATCATTTTCAGCGAACCACAAGTGATCAAAGGGAGGGTATAAATAAAATCCCTGTTGTCGCTCAATGAGGACTTGTAATGGCAAAAGAGCAGATGAATTGTTTTATACGGCCAGTGAGAAAAGCATTCCCACCAACTAATCAAAGTAATGCCATTCAGTGGAGCGATGTAACCGGATCACAAGCGCCACATATGGCCACAGTCAATCATAGCTATTGCCTGTGCCAACAACAGCGAAATATAACAGAGGCGTATCAAGTGCGGAGCAGCAAATGTGAGCCGACAATATCACATTATTGAGTAGATGAAAATTTCCTCATGGAAAACTATGCAAATGATGGAGTTGTTAAGACGTGTCGGCACTGGCATTGCTGGGCTGTGCTTTTAGAACAGCTCTTTCCATATCAGCAGGCAAGGCAGCATTACAAAATATTTAATAACTATCATACCGTCCAATCTAAGACGGTTTGATCTCATGCATTCATTACCATTTCGCAATTTCCGCCCATATGTCAGCATTTGACACGCATCATGAAGAAATGAAATGACAGTGCCTACGCGCTGGATTCTTGCGGATTTTCCCCCCTATAATACAATTAACCCCATACAGCGCAGCGGCAGCCTTATTGAGCGCAGCTGGACAAGTGCACATTCAGCAGTTGACACCACAATGGACAAATAAGCTAAAGTAGAACTCGAGAGAACAAACACCGCTGTAGGTCAATCCTTTCCTGCACAAATACATCAATGTCAGAGCATCAATGCATTCGTCTATGGCTGCCCATGTCACACATTGACAGAGCGGCATACGGGCTTAATGAAATTAAGATGTTATTCGATAAAGGGCTTACATAAAATAATACAATGACAATCGCGAGTGCGAGAGAACGATAAACGACGGTAATTATAAATATTCTTCTTACCTCTCCGTGACTGACTGTTCGCCCCTGTGGAGTATCCTCGGGTAGGAAATAAAGTTTGGAGCTTGATAAAAGTTGCTTGCTCGTTCTTTCCTCCCAGAGCAGCTGAAGCTCCGCTATGCAAATAGGCTCCTCCGGGTTACATCTCACGAAGAAAAAGTCTCCGAGGGATAGAATCCTCGGTTTACCGTCCCGGTGAAATTTAAAAGCTTTGTAGAATATATATGGTCCATGTAAACCGCAAGACGAGCCCACCCACTGTTGAGGAAAAACACCAATTGAGAAAATTAATGAATGGCTTTATGTAAAACCATTTGCTAAACACGTCGCTGCCAAGTGTACATAAACAATAGCACTATCAATGCGCAATTACGCACGGTTGTGTAAATATTACTCTCGGGATTCGTACAGTCTTTGCACATATTAAGAAACATGTAGCCTAACTATTTTTAGCTGTTCAAAATATGACACAGATGCGATCATACACAATGCAATATGTCAAAGTTTTGTAATTTAGCTGCCAAAGTGCATTTTCTAATGCGGGGCGATTAGCATAATGCGAAAATGAAATAAATCGATGGTTGATAACAAACGTTACCTTGAGTGAGTCCGGCTCCATCTCGACGATATGAATTGATTAAACTCAACACGCTCTCCAAACTTGCTGGCTTGAATGGATTGCCGAAGGTCCTGTAAGTACCATATCTCATGTACAGTTTAAAACACAGTCTGGTTTCAATACTGAGCCATGGACATTTTTGTTAGGCGGTTAAATGTGCTACTAAAAGTGATGCGTTCAAGACAGCGCATTTATTTCGTGCTGTAAATATATAATTACGCATTTGTGTGCCTATCCATACAACTTCCGTACTCGTTCAGGCAAAACAAATAATGTAACTACCGTAATTTCAGTAATTGTCGATCACTGATTGTCAGTATTTGTATAAAACACGATTCGTTTCCAGTTGCTCAAAATCCAGTGTCTTTTACAGCTATAATTGTATCTGTAAAATGCATTTTTTGGCTTTCCGAAATATGTCCCTGTCAGGACTTCTGTAAAAGACGTTCAGTATGAAAGCACATTTCTCACAGTAATGATACTAGGGCGCTTGCTGTGGATGCCTTCAAGAAACAATGTTACATGAAAGTTAATAGGGCTATCAAATGTTTCCTCAAAAGGCAATGTGGGACCCATGAGGTACTGGCTTTGCTTTGAGCGATCCTGGTATGCGCTAAGGCTCAGGCGTGTAGGTTCGGTTGTTTCACAAAAAATAATGGCCTTTATATTTAGAGGCAAGCGTTCAAAGAAAAAAAAAATTGGCCGAGTTAGCAAGCGGGCGTCACGAGATAGAATTCATGAGGCGATCCATTATGGCGATATAAATTACGTTTAAAAGCTTTGCTGCCCTTGTCAAGACAGCGGGCTATATAGGCTATTCGATACGATGAAATCTATATGCACAATCCCTCGGTAATTTAGAATAGGTATAAAATAGCACTTACAAAATAATTGTATTCATTAATAAATAATGCGAATGATAACGTTTTAATTATTTTACAATTAAGAAAAAAATATGTTCAAGTCTTCGTTTACAGGAGCAGCTCAGGCTGTTTGTCCGTTCAATCTCAGTTGACTATATGTTTAGCCTTTTTATCAGGTGGCATTTATTGGGAATAGGGTTATTCATCGATTGGGAAGTTCTCCTGCAGTCCACAGCGGTGTGCTATTTTCCATTATCAGCCACCCTTGCCCTGCTTTTATCCGCCACACAGATCATAGAGCATGCAACAGCGACATGCTTCTGACACCGGCTATTTCAAGTACAGTATTACGCAATATGCTTTTTCTGCAACGACAGGGGCAGGGCATGCAGGCGCAATGATTCTCACAGGATTCTCATCCAGCCGAGTGTTTCCCTGCATGAGAAATGGACACATTTTCTGTTGCTGCTGGGAATGGCTGTCGGCTGTATCTGAGAGGCATATAGGGAATAACGATGAGGAATCAATGGTATTATATAGTATTTTAGCTGGAGAAAAGACCTTGAATCCATAATACCTATTTTGTATGGATATAAAGATTACATATAAATATAATAGAACAGAATATAATAGAGTTTTGCTGATATTTCTGTAGAGCAGTTTGAAGGCAGGAGATTATGGTTTGGAGCTCAATAGGGAACATTTAGCACAAAGCCAATAGCCTTATAAATACTGACATGCCTACTAGAGAGGGGCTTTTTCACGTGCAAAATGATGAAAATGAAAAAGTCTCTGCAGTGGTAATAGTTAATAGGCTGGATAATAGGTAATAGGTTATGTATGAATAAATAGGGTACTGTATGTTCAGCCAACCAGTCAGTCAATCAATTCATCAATCAATCAATCAATCAATCAGTCAATCAAGCTTTATTTTTATAACACATTTCATACAGAGTTACAACACAGTGCATATTACAACCATCAATATACATATTAAAGGTGGGGTAGGCAAAAAAAAATGTTGAACCATTTTGGTAATATTTGGTGAAATATTAGCTACCAATAATTCAAATGCTCTGAGAAAGAAATCCGGTCTCTGTGACTGTCCCACGCCTTGTAATCAGACGCTCAGCCAATTTAAGGGTGGCCTGAATCTTAACAACCAATCAGATTTTGTTGGCCTGCCAAGTGATGTTCTTGGGGTCACATCAGAAAACTAACACTGTTTTCATGTTCCTCGTAGAAAGGCATCCACTGTGTGCAATTGGTGAATTCCCAACTCTAACCGTAACCCCGCCCCTAATCCTAACCCTAAACTTAACCATAACCTAACCCTAAACATAACCTAACCATAACCATAATGGTAATTTAACCGTAGAAGTTTCAGAGAAGCTGAATCACGACGGAATTGGTGCATAACTCTTCATAGCATGTGTTACGAGCACATGCGACGGATCAGTTCATGAGAATATGAACATGTTAGACAGATTCATCATCCAGCATATCGTCATGAAGGTGTTACATTCTTACCTCTGTTGCCATTTGACTCATCAGGCATGTAGAGTTGACTGATGTAGTAGTAGTGCACTGCTATTGTGGAGAATGTGGATTACAAACAAAGAGTTCTATATACTGTATTACAAAGAGGTACATTGTAGGGCTGCCCCTTCTTAGTCAATTAGAACACTAATTAGTCGTTACGGTCTTAATCGACTAACACTTTCTTAGTTGATTGTTTTATTGTGTTTTTTTTTTGTTTTTTTACCCAATGCTTAATGAGTTATTTACTTGAAAAATACATCTTTCACTCTGGCAACACAGTAATATTCACCAACAGAAGCATAGCAAGAAATACTGTGCCCTGTGCACATGATGTGTCTCTGGGCCCCCCTTCCGTCCCTTTCCACAACTCATACGCATTCACCTCCAGACAATCTAACAAATTAATTGTACAGGCACATCCATAGTGAAAATAAGGGCAGCACTGTTATTATCACACCTTCAGAAATTGCCCTATATTTGAAATCTGTAAACAATTGAAAACAATTTTGCTTCAAGGGGCAGTTATATATAAAATTGTATTTTATTTTATTTTATTTATTTATTGGGGGTGGGGGGGTACTTCAGTAGAAAATAGTTCCTAAATGAAACTGTTCACCCCACCCCCTCACCTCTTCATCCTTGTTCACCACTATGCTTTGTTTTTAATAAGCCAGAGGTGCTTCAGCATCATGACTGCATTAATTTGCAGGACGATGACCTGGGGAACACCATTCTACAGATTTGTCGATTGAATCAACGATGAAATCCCATGACAAGTCGTTGACTGAGTGTCTTTAGCGGAGGACAGCCCTCGTCTTTGCTGTGGGTTTGTCTTGAGTCATACTATTATCTTTTCCCGATTTCTCTCCCCCTGAGCCATTCCAATGACTGAATCAATGCACTGTTAATGGCAGCCCGACATAATGAAGTCCCCTGGTAAATCAATGGCAGTACTCAAACTCTTATCTGCTAATTGGAAGTGCTTGCTTGTCAATAGCCGGGGCCCCGGCAGCGATCGCAACATTCTAATGCAAATACACAGCTTGATGCAAGCTGCTATGAATTGAGTCACATGTTAGGGAAATCTTTATTCAAAGCTGGTCATGAATGAGGCCGTGATGGGAGGCAGTGAGAGGTACTGGAAAGGCAGGGGCACTGCTGCGATGTAACAGTATACTCCCACAAACCGGAAAGTCAATAGCAATGAAATGTGATGTTATATTAGTTACACACGGAGAGACATTTAAATACATCACCAACTATAGGAATGTAGGAATATTGAACAGTGGAACATCTATTAACCCCTTCAACTCCTCTAGACAGACCAGCGGAATTACTGAAGCAAAGCTTGGCTTTGCTCCCACCTAAAGCATGTGGTTTTAAAACAGAGGAGAGATTCCAAGGTTTGGAGTGACATCAAGTATTCCATTCTAGGTAGCTGGGAAATGTGCATAACAAGGCACTATTACATCCTAGCTTTTAATGTAATGTAATGTCATTACAGGTATGCTAGCTCATGTGAAATGTTAGAATCAGCAGATAAAGAAAACATGTTTGGCATTGACCTACAGGATACAGATGGAAATTGCTTTAGCACCTTTAAATCTGCTTCAGGGGATAGTTCAGATTTTCTTTCACATAAAGTGGTATGAAATACTTGCCAGTAGTGTAACCGATGCATAGCCATTAGCTGACTTACCGAGTCCCATGGTCGAAGTTCTGGCTGTGTCACTTGGAACACAACCAAAAGTCCAACCACAGGACTCGGTAAGTCAGCTAATGGCCATGCATCATTTACTCTAGTAGCAAATATTTCATACCACTTCATGTAAAAAAAATCCTAACTAAATTTAAAGTTGCACTATGCAGTTTCAGGGAGTGGGATTTGTTTACATTTGCAGTACCTGCAATTAGTTTACAAAACATATTTACTATAGGCTACATGTAATTCTTAGAATTATTCTGAATGAATATTAACCAACAGCTTTAACTGAAGTGAATGTGTAGCAATGTGGTTAGTAATAGAGGCTTTGCACAGAATGTCTTCCAACATGGCTGCCTGTAACAATTGGTTACCACCAAGAAAATGCCTAATTTTTGTGCAGTGTTAGAGTGGGTAAAACATTAGAAAAACATGAAATTACTGTTCCTCTATGGCCTTTTTACAAGATCCTGTAATAAAACATATATGTATTACATTTTTGTTGATACACTTCATCAACAGTCATCAACACTTAAGAACCACTGTTTGATAGCCCATATAGCAACTCTTGTTTCATCCAACATGGAGGATAAATAGGCATTCTAAACATTCCACGAAAGGTCTCTATTAATTAACTACATGTAGTTAAATTACTAGTTCACATTTTGCAGTAGTTGGGTGGTAGTTAAGCTACATTCAAATCATAGTACTTTTTCCAGTATTTAACAACTTTGGGTCAAGGTTGTTACTATTTTCACCATTTTTCATCTTACACCTCAACAACTGCTCCCTCTCCTCTCCTTAAAACACACCCTCAGGCATGCCCAAGTGAGGTTTTGCCAAGTCACTAAATCAAAAACACCCATACCTTACTGTGTCAGTTGATTTGTAGATCCATGTACTTACAGATATGACATTTCAGGCTCAGATTGTGTCGTGCATGTAGTTGCACTAGTGTACGTTTCACGAACGAAATTTTATTTAGGTACATGCTTCCAGTAGTACATTTTATAATTTATTTAAAACCTGCACTATGTAACTTTTTCAGGTAAAACAAGACACATAGTCTAATAACAGTGTGGCTTCCATGCACAATCTTAGGACAAAGTGTCATAGATGCGAAGCAATTGCAATTGCATTCACTAGCATTACTAACATTGCTAACATACATAGCTAACATAGATAACGTTGCAAACATATGTTGTTAACATTAGCTTGGCTAATGTACACTGCAAATATTGCTAACATTAGCTTGGCTAACGTATGTTGTTGACGTTGATACCAGTGTGTTGTTAATGTTGCTAACATTAGCTTGGCTCACGCATGTTTACACCGTTGCTAATTTGGGGTTCTGAGATGGCTAGTGATAGCTCTGTGTGTTGACATTGTGTGGAAGAGTGATTGACGTTATGTAGCAGCGTGAGCTGTGATTGGCCTACTTTTGTGGGTACAGACATACAGATATACAGACAAACCCTGTTCTAGGTTGACCCATTCCGCGCCACGCTGTAAAAATATAGCTTCTTTAACAAGCTAAATCACAGAGTTGTGCGGAGTTGGGCTGAACAAAAAAAGACCCTCCCAACAGTGATGCACAAAATGCAGTGAAATTGCCCATATGAGCTCTTCTGGTCAGGCACGGCCAGTGGCGTGAAATCAGTAAAAGGCTACGGTCTCATTTCTAGAGCATAACATGTGAGTGACACAAATATAAAACAGTTCCCAAAGTTACCTTGCTTGAAGAAATTTCTGTTTTGTTGCAGTTTTCTCTTAATCACAGTGTTAAGGGTGCCAATCTTCCATAATGGAGCTTTAAAGTTGTCTTTAGAGCCCTGAGTAGGAAGGCCCCCTCTTATATCACAGACATCCTAATAATAATAATAAATTAAATTGATAGCACTTTTCTAGAACTCAAAGTCGCTTTACACAAAGGGCCGGTGGTAGTGAGACAAACACCAGACAAGCATAACACAAACACACAAGGATGGATGGGGGCGGGCTAAGAGAAGGCAGTGGAGAAGAGATGGGTCTTGAGGTGGGATTAGAAAATTGAGAGAGACTTTGAGTCTCTAATGTCTTGGAGGAGAGAGTTCCTGAGCCTAGGAGCTGCCTTGGAGAGGGCTCTTTCCCCAAAACTGCAAAGGTTGGACTTGGGGGTGTAGAGAAGGCAGGCTGACGTAGATCCTGAGCCCCTCTACCACCTCCAGGTCCTTTAGGTTGTCTGACGTGGGGTTCCTGGCTGTTCCTTGGTCTAAATGTAAAGCCCCAGGCAAGGTAAATCTATGATTGGCTTTTAATTATGTAATTTGGGATCTAATGTGCATATAGTAAACATCTAAAAAGTATGAGAACATAGCCTTTGGCATAGCTATGAAATTCTTTAGAATAAGTTTCTCTCCCTTCCTTTATGGGTTGCAGTTGGGCGTGGCTAAGCAAGGAAATGTATTATGTAATTAATGTCTGCCCAATCATATTTAGGAGAAAGGTTATTGATGTGGGCTATCTCTCCAAGCTGACTTCACAACACTTCCAGTGGTCTCCCCCATGGGAAAACAATGCACTGCACTTTATTTGCTTTTAGCTAGATTGAGAATTCAAATAAGCCTGCCATGGTTTGAAAGCTACTGTGTTAAAGATCCTGTACAATGATTTTTTAAATTCAGTCATAAATTGATTATTGTGGAATATTAATGTCATGAGCATCAATTTTTCAGCTTCAGATGTATCATTTGATTTGTTATAACTGTTTTAATGCACCCTCTTTGAACACAGTCAACTCTCAGTAGGTTGAGGGTGTGTAGCCTTCTATTAATTGAAAGGAGATGTCAAGTTAGTATCATAATGCATGAAGCTTTCAAATGTAAACAAATTCATGGGATCAGTATGATCGGTTGCTATGGGAGATTAACATTGGCTAACCTGTGCTAGCAGGTGATAACCACTAAAATGAACTAAATTGTAGCAAACTAGTTTCATTACTTGTTTGTGGACGAGCTAGCTGATAGAACTACTGAAAACTGACAGACTGACTGATGGGCCAATCAGGTAACAGGGAGTACATTATGTATTATCCTTCAGGAAGCAGATTGGATATCTGAAATGGCTTGATTTTGTTGATATCCAGGGGCATAGAGATCAAAGGCTTCAGTCATCATTTTCACAACAACAACAACAATTCTAACATTTTGGGTAATGTTACATTACCATACCCTCTGTAAAAAAATAAAAAAAATAAAGAATCAATGAGATTGAAAAACACTATTTCCATTGTACTGAATCTTTAAGCTAACTAGCAGACTGGGGACACCACCCAAATCTGTATTAATCACGGAGTTTATAAGTAACGCTAGCTCAAAAGTGCAGCATAGCAAAGCTAATGTTAACTGTTTCATGTAAGTGAATGGAAAATGCTCAAACACATAGCTTCTTACTCCGGAAGGTATAGTTCAGTAAAAACACAGATGTGGGTGGTCTACCCTAGTCTGCTAGATAGCCGATTAGTCAAGATAACTAGCAGACTACGGGGATAGTTGATAATAAGCTCTAAAGTTTCAAATATAAAAGCTAATGTTAACCATTTCATGTAAGTGAATGGAAAATGCTCAAACAATTAGCACCATACTCCGGCTGGTATAGCTAGTGAAATAAAAACACAGATTTGTGTGGTTTAACCTAGTCTGCTAGTTAGTCGATTAGTCAAGCTTTCTAAGATAGATTTGGTAGTTTATTCCATGGCAGCAAAATGTTTTAAGGTGATTGAATGGAAAATAAAATGGCATTTGAGCAGAAAGGGAGCTGTCAATCAACCATGACCTGAACAGTCCCCACAATCCTGAGAAATGGTCAGATGAGCTGTTTTTGACCTGGGTTTTATAATAGTTATTACGTTGTTTTTTTTAATATATTTTCATTGAATTGTTGGTGGATGCTTAATATGACACTGACGTTTGATATGATGTATGCATTTTTTAGGTCCATTTTCAGTGGCTTTAAGCTCAGGTGTGACTGTGATTTTGCAGTTGCAGCCTATAGACTGTGGAAGAGTGTCTCCCTCGCTATCAGATCTTCTATTGAATGTTTGGGCCCTGATTTGGTTTTCATTTGTGTTTATGATCTTGGTAAATAGATTTTTCTTGTGTAGGTGCCCTTGGTTGTTTTTTTGTGATTTTATTTATAGGCCTTGGCTTGTACAGCACTTTGATCAGCGCTAGTTGTTTTTAAATGTGCTTTATTATTTGATTTGACTACACCAGAGTAGTTAAGATTTAGTTTACATTCTTTCATTGTGAAGTATCCAGTAGTTTGGCAAACTACAATTTTAGAACTGTTTATCCAATACTGGCAATTTGGAATTAAAGGTGTTATAGGCATGGGTGTTATAGGCATTTCAGGGTCACTTTATCCAGCAATCTTTCCTTTTTCGCAGTCAGAAGGTTGCCAGTGAATTGGTGTGCTGCTGAGTCTTACAGTACTAGGCTGATTGAAATGAGCTGACTTTTATGAATGGCGTCTATTTCTTAGTCAAGGCTACGAGACACAGAGCCTCAGTCAGAACATTTTCAAAACTAACATTCCCTTTTCTGCATGAGTGATGAAAGAGCCATGAAAAACAGCTTCTTCGTTTGTATTTTTCTCCTTTGTTTTGACTAATCAAAGGAAATAAAGGGGAAAATATTGAATAAATATTTTTCAAAGGGTTACTTAGTGATTTGCTGGCAGCAAGAGTCAATGAGGAGAAATTATGCAGAAGAGTCTTTTTTATCTTGATATATTTCCTTTTAACTACAAAACCCATTATTTTGGCATTGATGTTTATTCAAAACAACATCTCATCATTTGTACTGATCATAGGTTAAATGTAAAGTTGGTTTTAACATAGGAGCACTTGCAGGTGTGAGGGGAGGGGCGGTTGGAGGAGGAGTGGGACACACACACACACACACACACACAGCTGTGGAAAGGATCTTGAGTCACACAAAGTTTATTATTATTTATTGATATTATATTATTTAATGGATACTTGAAGTCCTTCACTTCACAAATAAGACATCACACAACAGTTCAAATAAAATGGCTTGAAGGGAGTTTTTGTTGTTGAAAATGTTATTAAACCAACGGCATTCAATAAAGGGATATTATATAGCCTATTGCATATGACCAAACTGATCACACTGACCAACACAAAATAGTGTCATTCATTTCATAATATAATATTGAATGTGGATGTCAATGTCTAGTATTTGTCAGTATTGGTCAACCTCATTATCTTCAGAAGACATAAGCATTAAAGCCTCAGTGAAATTAGGTCAACACAGTTACGTATCCCCTTCACCCAGCTTCCACACTGAGAAATGCGCTACCATCCATCAACAATGGAAAGCCCCGGGGCCATTAAAAATCCATCAGGTAAATTTGTTCCTGGGCACACATTTCAATTGTAACTTTACACCTGCACCTTTGTGTTGGCATAATCACATGGCAAAGGGCCGTTTGGCGGGATGACTTCGGGTAACAGGAGACCCGAGTGGTGTTACTGGGGCTAAGTTTAGCTTCACACACTCATTATAACACAGTCTTACATTTCCCCCATTCAATCACAAGCAAGGCTACCTATATGTGGCACAGGAAGAGGGGAAAAAATAGAGAACAAAAAAAAATTCAATTGTGCTGCCAAAATGGCCACTTTTAATCAGGACTTGAAGCTGCTGCTGTCATTTCCAGCGGAAAAATTACTCAGAGTAATCATTTGAAAGCCCTTGGAATTATTCCTATCTTATATTGTATGTCACACGGATTTTATTAAGTGAGTCATTTTATTAACTCGGCATGTCCTGTGTAGCTCAATGGGTAGAGAGCTTGGGGCTCCAAGCATGGCACTTACACTGCCAGGGTTAGGGGTTCAATTCCCACTCATAAGGAAAAATGTATGTCATTATAAAGCGTTTTACGTCCTAGAACTAGGAAAGTGCAACAGAAATGCAGGCATTTAAGAATCAAAACAAAATCTTATTGAGGCTGTGTGAGCCAAACATAAGCCTATAGATACTTCTCTGTATAATAAATATGTATTGTGAACTACATAGTTGGCTTCAGCACACGAACACAACACACTTCAGTGTTCCAGGAACGCAATTCTCTTCCAAGGACAGTTGTTTATTCAATTATGAAATTATACCATAGATTTCCTTTTCTTTTTTTTTCTTCATTTCTGAGGTTCAGTTTTCCATTCCCCAAATGACATAGCACAGCTTTAAGTCAGCTCTCATTAGTTGTTGTCTGCATCACTGTACCTCATGTAGCACAGATACATACAGCACACTGACTAATGACTGACATAGCTGATTTAGATGACACAGACTATGATATTTTGGTATTTCAAATATGGGTCACGTCAAAGTAGGCACTGAGTAGGCTACAGCAGTCTTTCCCTTGTCATTCTTTTTTAGCAGCGGTTTTGTAGCAATTTAAGTACCATTCTGTTTTAGTTTATTATTTGGATACTTTGTTTTGATTCGAACAGTATTTCCACACACTGACCTTGAATGTATTTGTTTTCTGTACTGTATTTGCATTTTGAGTGACATTGATAAATGATAATGGTGGTAGTTTTCTTTTCTTTTGATTTATTGAATTTGTTTTATTGTATTCGTATTACAATAGTTCACAGTGGTAGGATGGCCTAGAGTTAAAGAGGCCAACCAGTAGCCAAAGATTTGTTGGTATGATGGCCACTGGGCCATAGCGCGTGTTGGGGAATTCCAGGAAGTGGAAAACAGGAACAGTTTCATTTGAATGGGGTTTTGCCATAGATGTAATAAAAATATGTTTTTTTCATGTTAGCATCAAATGCAAACCAATTGAATCCCAAGGTAGTTATACTCATCTAGAATTATGAGGGTTGTGTTTTACGCTGGGATTTCAAATGTTAAAAAGACTTTCAAATGAACTATGCTACATCTTAAAGGATAAGGCCAGAGTAATTTAAAAAATTTTATTAGTGACAACATAGTCTACATAAAGACCAAAATGTACAATGCATTTCTCCTACTGACAAATATGGTCCATCTAGCCAATACCAGATGTAGCTCATATCCAGGAGTCATATAACTCCATTGTTGTTATGACAGTCCTAATGTGTTAATTTGACCGATATTGTGATATGTAGTGTAGCATTATATATGACAGCTGGGGACCAGCCTCTATGGCCTTGCCTGTGTGGGTGTGTCTTTCTTGCTCTTTCTCTCTCCTTGCTTTTGCCCCTCCTGTTCAGATCAGTTGCTTGCCCAACTGTCCTCTCCTCTCAACCTAATTAATTTACCTAGCTCAAACACCGGCTTCTTTTAGACCATCCGGTGTTGGCAACCGTTGCTATCTGCCATAACTTGATCACAATCAGTCACGTTTTGACGAACTCCAACATCAAGCTATTTCTTTCAATGGAGAGCGTTTGGATTTTATGTCGTGGATGGTGTTTAAAAGGTGTGCCTGTTTCTTATTCTTTCCCTAAACCCAAAATGAATTTGCTCACATGTTAGCGTAACGCCCTGAAAAGCGGGATCAATCAATGAAGAAGTCTGAATACGAAATTCACTCTCTGGCATCTTTCTTGAGAATTGGAATAAATTGCAAAAGTGTGTACACATACACAAAAGATGAACTGTCACAAAGTGTCTAACATTTGTTAAAGTGTCTAACATTCTCTCCTTTTTCCAGTCGGTCAAATCAAAGGTAAGTATATATCTAACTGAACATGTAAGTTCAAAAGTAAATATATTTACAATAGACCTCTCTCATAGTGTTGTCTCATTTTGACAAAAAAACTAAACATGAAGCCTAGTTCCTTTTCGTTTCCCGTTTACCAGTAATTTTGTCTGTTAAACTGCATTTGGGGTGAGAGGTAAAGTGACGTTTTACAGGAGGATTTAATGTTTTCTTAACCAGCCAAATATTAAGAACCTCATTGCTAACACTAAATGACTGTATGTTTCAATTTGGTTATGCCCCCGTGACGAGAATGCACTGACGCTGGTGACGTTGGCTGACCAGAGCTGCACCATGGAGGTGTTATAGAACTGGAGAAAGGATGGCAATATGGCCGCCCATTCATTTCAACAGAAGTTGTTCACCCGGCACATACGCTTTTTTTGTGGGAGGAGCCCGGCCAGAATATCATAAACCATCGCGGTCCTCTGGACCAACTCACATACACAGTATGTGTCTCGCAGCTGATCTGGACCAACTCACATGCGCAGTACATGTCTCGCAGCTAATAGACAGATGCTGTCTGCTGGTATTCATCAACATCGTCAAATTATAACTCTGCCTGACTTACGTAAAAAACTGTCTTCATGATTAAAAAAAAGTACATAATTAACAAAGTTATTAGAGAGCATATTCCATGTTGAAGGTATCTTCTTGAATTTTGAAGAGCCGTGTCTTTTCAGTGGGCCGTCTATGGGAAAATGCCTTTCTGGGCCTGAGGGGATTACCGTCATTGGCCACCAGGGAGGATTGGCGTGATGGCTGAAACCACTGCATGGGGACTGAGCTGCACTGCTAAGCTACTTTTGGCAAGCGATTTTTCCTTTTTTTCAAACTGCCACCACAAAGTAAAAAAAATCCCCTGCCTTAGCAGATAGAGAAATTGATATTTAAAGACCTTCAAGTTCAAACTAAAGAGCCGAACCACAGACAAAGCTAGGAGCGATCTATTAATAATCCATTCATTCTCCTTTCGCTGCAGGAATTCCTGGAGCAACGGGAGGAGCCGGAATTACGACACACATGAGAGGTCTATAAACCACCCCCAAAGTGCCAGCAGACAATTTATTTCAGCGTCTGTCCACATTCTCTGTATTGTCCTCCATGTCCATACCACTCTGATGCACTTCCATCACTGGATTTGACATCGTCATTGACACTTTGAAATCTGATTTTGAGCGGCCAGAGCATCCGGACTGAGATGCATCTGTAGAAATCCGACTGGAATCGCATTTCAAACCAGCTCCATCAACCTATGCTTGCTAAAAGGTTGTGGACAGTCATTTAATTTACTGTTAGCGTTAATATTTGCAAGACTAACTAATAGGCAATGTGTAGCCAACAATAACACAATCATAAGGTACCTACCGGTAGGCCAGCGGTTCTTAACTCTACCTGCTAGGACCAAGTGTGGTGGCTACAAGGGAGTCTAGCCAAGATCTAACCTAGCTACTACCCTCTAATATAGCTTGGTAAAAGTAATACTAGCGTTTAGAAAATTAGCCTTTGCTGAACTATCCACAGTAAAGTCCCATGAAACCAATATTCTGCTTATAGATCAGTAAAGGCTATGTTTTCGTTAACTTCCTACTTTTACCACGGGGTAGCTAGTGGCTAACTTCGGCTATTAGGTAACATTAACTAGTTAGCAAGCCCTGGTTTAAGACTGTAGACTCCTCCCATATATGGCTAGTCCCTAAGAGTTACACAGTCAGGAGAAACTCCACTGACAAACTTTTAGGTCCAGATATTGATGGTGCTGTGTAACATAGCCATGATCAATATACTTCTCCAGTTGTGTGAGATTCTGAGTTTACCTGCGCAGAGTGCATGGATTCTTGAAAATCAATTTGATCACTTTTATTTCCCTTGTATTTAATTTTTCCAGTGATATGTGACAAACGTAGCAACAATAACAAAGCATGGGCGGAGCTTGAGATAGGTCAATTAGCAGGATTGGTTGCACCTGGAGAGAAGAGATGCTAGATTCCATGAGGTCAGCAGCGTTTTGTTGGAGGTCATCACTTTTTGGCCAAGCTGCAAAGTCGCAACTTGTCATAATTTCCTTCATCACTCATTTTCCCATATTGACTTTTTCCTTACTAGCAAGTCAATCATATCACACATTACGAATATATAATTACCACCCCATTGTGCTTACCCTATCTCTCTAGATTTAAGCAATAACTAATGCCAAAAACCAATCACCAGATGACTATTGTCATGCCACCTGGAACTGTTCACCTGGCACTGTTCACCTGTGCAACACTTGTGGCAGGAAACGATCAATAAAATATCCCTCTCTCTTGGCTTCCGAATTCCATTATCTCCATCCCTGTGCTAACTAGGTGACTTGTCAACAATAACTCAACCTAACCAATTCAACAGAATCATACTCATTGCCATAACTATCACCAAGAAGACTGTCCTGAACCGGAAAACAAGAAAAAATAAATAAACATTACACAATGGACCAACCTTCCAACAGAATACATATCCATGGAAAAAATAACCACCTCTGACAATAATCAAATTGTTATCTTTGAGCAAACCTGGACCCCACTTATCTATCGTATATTGATATAAATTAATTTACCCGCCCACTATTCATACAAAATTCTCTTTCTCTCTCCCTCTCTTTTTCTCTATCTCTCTATTATTTACTCTCACACACACACACACACACACACACACACACACACACA
>OMKL01045928.1:5167-25755 GCA_900302295.1 Parasudis fraserbrunneri
GGGACAGAGAGAGGGAGAGAGGGAGGAGGAGAAGGGGGGGGGGGGGGGGGGCACTGGAGAGGAGGCAGGCCACAGGGGTCCAGGCCGCTGGGACACCTGGCTCATTTACTACAGCCTCCAGTCTTTCACAGGTGACTTGCCACAATTAAAGCATCAAACCCGCTGAGGAGAACGCCTCACTCTACCCGATATGACACCAGGCTCTGGAGGGGGCCACAGCGACCGAGGTTGATGGAAAGATGGGAAAACATATTGAATAATATTGTTTGAGTAGAGGATGCCCCAAGAATGGCTCACGTAACAAAGTTCAGACACAAGTTTGAGTAGAGTTCCGATGGTGAATTATTAATTGCCACCAGTAGTTAGGCGCCAGGCTGTAATTGTCTAGAAAATGCTAATTTTCACATCTGCTTGATATCCTAGGGAGGAGACGGCAACAGATGGATGGCACCGAGATTTGTTAAAGCAAACTTCAAAATGTGCTGACCTGTGCTCCACTTCAACTTAGAAAGGGCAGCATGTCCTCGATGGGTTTCTTGCAACTTTATGTGTGGCTTGGCAATGAGCTGCATGGTTTTAAATGGGATCAGAAAGCAAAGTCAACAGAGATATGAACCACCATCAATACTGATGACGGTCCACCTCATTTACATTCAGGGGAGACGGGTGCATTTAACGATGAGGTCAAGCTATGATCATAACGCCATAAACTGAGGGGAGTGGGTGGGCGTCTCGTGTACTTCATAAATTACAACTGCCTGTGTGTCCTGCCCGGGCGAAATATGATGACATTATAGCTGATGGATTGGGCTCATATGCCAATTCGACTTTTTTGGACACAAAGGAGGACGGCACCTTGAACAAACATCTAGGTTATGGTGGCTTCCTGCCAAAAAACAGATGCACCAAAAACCTCTGTTGGCTCAATTTCCTACTCTCTCATCCCATACCATTGTTAATGCTGGGATAGGCAAAGAAAAGGCCCAAAATGAACATCTGCTTATATAGATGCTTAACTTACCTTGGAAATTGACATAACCTACAGTTGAAATATACTAAATACTCCTACTAAACGGCAACTGATCTTAAATTGTCTGCATAACTAGCTCTCTTCTCATGGGTGTGCGTGGTGAAGTGGCATAAGCATATCGAGGACAAAACCCTGGAGGCACTAGAGAGACGGCAGAGATCATATATTGACAAAGCACCGTCTACTTACCTGCAGGAACAATGCCAGCAGAATGTGAGGATGACTCACGCTCAACAAGACAACCATCATGTGTACAAGAGCTTATGTAAGACCAACCATTTGTACTCAAATGAACCGCAAGCCTACAGTATATTTTCCACAACAAGCCAAGGCACGGGGAGCAGGAAGCCATGTTGACATGTTTATCTGCACCCTGCTCTGTCTCTGCTGAAGCCTTGCAAGTCTCACTGCATGGGACGCGTGGAGCTTGCTAAGCGATGATGAACCGCGCAATGTAATCCAATGGGGCTGAAGCTGTGGTAATGTTATGTAAAATAGCATAGCCTTCTTTGATCTGATGTATACGTGGTTGTTCTGGGTTTGGCAGCAGGATGAGTGATGGAGGAGGTGGCGCTGTAGAGATGTGGCCTCACGTCTTATCAAAGCCTCTGTGATGATGACATATGAAAAAAAACAACCATATCAATCAAATCCGATCATGTTGAATAGAGAATATTTGTGTAGCAATCGGCTCTTTTCATCCTGACTGACTGACTGAAGGAGTTATTTTTACATTACTGGTAGACTGAAGACGAGTATGACCGGGCCTCACAAAATAAAAAGACTTCCTTTTACAGCAAGAGATGTGGAAGTTCAAAGCCATAAACTTGGGAGGCTGGATTTGCAGAGGACCTATAAAATCAAGTGCTCGGCTGAACTTGAATGACCTGGGTAAAGTAGTTTGTCAGTGATGGTCTTTGCCAAACCATGGCTCTGCAAGATGTGGCTTTAGAAAGATCTTTGAGGTGTACCTTCAAAGCGCCCCACATATGGAACATCTGGGCGGTTCGTTCCCTGGACCAATCAATCCTTCAGTACCACTGTATATCATACTGGGATCGGTTCAGTGCGACTGGGTCATGGGACACGATGCGACATCCACACCAAGGACCCAGCTGCTTCTTGCCACACTCGCACGGCTGTCCACCAGAAACTTGAAATGTTAAAATAATCACAGAATCCTCCCGGCGTAAAACATGTGACAGATGTAGCTCCTTCGTGAAATTCAGAGCTCATGATTTCCCTTTGTGTAAGCTAACGTTAACCCTGGTCAATTGTCTTTTCTGCAGAGACAGAGACAGAGAGAGAGACAGACAGAGAGAGAGAGAGAGGATGGCTGATGAGCAGACAGCTGTCGATGGGATGTAAGTCACTGCTTATCCGTCCCACACTCTTCTCCCTGTGCGCTCCGTTTTGGATGGGAGGGCTCAGATCGTTTTGTTTTTAATGAACTGGACTTGTTAAGCCATCTGGGAGACGCTGGCGGTTGGGCCCCTCTTTGGAGGGCAAGGGATTGTGGGCCGTCGGGGCAGACCATTGATTATCTGACATTCATTTGGATTAGCCGACAGTGCCGGGTCTGTGGTCTGATAAGACGTTCTCTTGGAGGGCCTTTCAATGAGCTGTGCAGAGAGGAGACTTTAATGATGAGAAAATAATGCTCTTTTATGGGAGGTGGCATGGATAAGGCCATGGTATCATCCTTTAAAAAGGGATCCATTTTAATTCACCAGTAAAACTTTATGTCTCTGCCTTCCATTTGGCAGAGGACCGCCATTCCATAAAAGGATTCAATTAAAATCCTGAATGCCAATTTTATCCTCAATCAACTGCTTTGGTCTGTAGGCACCTGTCTGCTCTGGAGACCTCCATTTTGTGCCAACACCTGCCGCACACTACTAAACAGACATTGCATTATCCCCAATGCAGAATCATCGCCTTGATATTCTCTGACCTCGACAGCACTGCACTAGGGCTGAGGCTAATCCACTGATTGTTTCTGATAGCCAGGGAATAGTGTATACCTCTAACCTCCCACCCCTGTACACCGAGAGATCCCCGAGCTCCTCTGAAGCAGACTTGGAAATTGAACAAGCCTGCCTCCTCTCCTCTCTCATATTATATCCCTGGTATACGTTGGCCAACATAATGAGGGAGCATATCCCTGGTCTCCTCTGTCATTTCAGACACGATTAGCCACATTAGCCTCTGCTCTCCACAGGCCATTACCTCCCAGTGCCTCTGCTGGGGGCCATCACATCGCTATGGCAACGGTGGCCAGATGATGTGTCCACTGTGGCATGTACGGGTGAGGCTCTCATAGCTCATTTGAGAGACGCTAGTAGTTCAGTGATGACTGTTCAGTTTGCTGTATTAGCATGAGTATCTCTTTTATAGTCTGTTTCACTTCAGTGACACTGAACAAAACTGTGATGAACTTTAAAATTACTCTGCACTGCTAAAGAGCAAACATACTGGAATGCCAACACAAAGCTGTGTGAGCTTTACACCATAAATGCAATCTAACATTTGAATGTGATGCCCCATGTTAAAAAATAAAAATATTTATTTTGTAATTCTAATATCTGGAAAATGAATTACAAGTTTATCATTAGTTTTAAAGCATAAAGCATAGCTAAGGGAAATATAACATTAATGTGTTTCACCCCGCTTTCCTTAACCAATACCTTTTGAATGATGCCAAAACAACTCACTGGGACCTTTGAGTGGTCTGGTAGAAAACAACGCAAGGATGAGGATTTGTTGTTGACCTGTGCAGTACAAAAGGCTTCATTGTTGAAGCAGGGCCATATTGTCTCTGACCTCCTTTCAGAGGGTTCATCAGGCCGCCAATATCTGAACGCTATCCCATGACCCTGCTCACATGGCAGATGATTAGCCACACAGAACTGCTTTTGCACAGATTTTCTAGTCTCTCACAGCTCTCCTCTGGCCCCGAGACCAGTCTGTGCAGAAAAAGCAATCATATATGACGTGGATTCTCCACCGTGGCCTCAAATGTCTTTCCTCAAGAACACGAGTGTTAAGACACTTCTCTGCAACAATTCTCTCTTCTGCCCAGCAGCCATTTCAACTCTCTACTCGACCCCCTCAAACACGGGAACTTCGCTAATTAGATTTCCAATGGCTAACCACACGGATGTCGCAGAGGAAAATTGGAATTGGGATCAAGGAGCATTGAGCAATAATTGGGGGAACAGCCCCCCACAGGATCCAGAGGCTGATTTCGATGGGGTCGTTTTCAGACGAGTGGCACATGGGGTGCTAACGGATTCATCCTACTGAAGTAACCCAAATTAACTTACTTAAAGCCCAGTGTCAATTAAGTGTGTCTTTGAAAGCGCCTCCACAAAATCACTATCGTTCATCAGGGGGCACTAGCCTTCAGGCATTCCTTTGCCACTTTTGGCCTTCTAGTCTAGACTCATTTAAAGTGATATTTCCCTTTGATGCATTCCCATTTCCAAGCACTCTATTAACTGCCCTTAAATGTGTTTTTACCTCTGGCATTCATGCTTTATTTCTGGCTTGCTTTATCGACTGCCAACACGATGAGTTATTTATTGAATGAGAAGACAAAAGAACTCAAAGCATAGACAGAAAACTTCAGTTTAGTTTCACTCGTTTGTTTCAGTGGTTCGTATATGTGTTAAAAGGTTTACTTCCTGATAAACGCAATGGGCGACATCCCTTTATCAGTCGTTTTAAACATTTCTCTGCAAGTCGACTTTCACGCTGAAGTTGCATGTTAAAGAGTTGAGAGTCCCACTATTGTTCGTCTTTGACCAGCCAAGTGTGGTGAATGAAGTCAACATTTGATCTGGACGAGGCCAGAATCCTCAGTAGGGCTTGTTGAATAAAAAACATGTCAGACGGATAGACATGGGGATTTCAGGGAAATTTCAGAGGTCCTGCCGGGGCGAAAAACAGAGAAGCTCAAGGGGGACCTCAGCGTCAACATTTTAAAAAGTCCATTAGCATCCCGAGTTGAGGAGGTGTGACGGCTGGCTTCTCGTCTTTTGCCCGGAATAGAAAATCAATGGTCCCTGTAGTCCCTTAGTTCTGGGATTAGCGTGTCAAGAGGCGGGTGTCAGGATAATGCAGTCTCATTCTCATAGTATCTGAGCTGTGCCATGGCAGGAAGAAGGGGGCAGGATGCCATCCTGGAGGAGACGCGTCTTGTCAGGGGAGGTCGGGACCTTCGGCGCCATCACTGCCACTCAGTCCGCCCCCGCGGGGATGCCGTTTTAACCTCAGCGCCCGCAGGGCTCCGACAAAGTGATGGGTCGTCCCGTGGCGGTGACCGTTGATTGTCACCCCACGTCATGGCTACACCACTCATTCCCTATGGAGAAGTCCCCCACAGATTAAAGGCCTGTTTCCTCATCTGGCCTCACTAGCTCGTCTTTACAGGGCTGATGATGGGGAGTAAAAATCAGACAGCGAGCCAACTAAAGTTCTGAACAAAAAGTGGTTCAGAGTCAGGAGAAGTCTGCATGGTGTTGTATACTTCTCCATGCATTGGCCACGAGGAGGATGGGAGTATCTGTGCTGAATGCAACACCCCAACATTCTTAGATCACTGAGAGGACTTCTAAATTCAAACAAAAAGGCATTGTTTTCAAGAGCTGGCACCCACTGCTATACCGTAAGGTCTGGAAGAGAGGTGTCATTTTGTTTCCAGTCAGGGTCTGAACCTGAACCTTCTACCCACAGTGGGCTAGTTGGCCAGACTTTGCATGGAGGGATCTATGCGAGAGACACAGACACCGAGACGGTTCTCTGATCGATTGGGAAAACCGCTGAGAGCGTCATCCATCGTCTTCGTGTCTACTTGGGAAGAGAAAAAAAAGAAGAAAAAAAAGCCCAGAAGCCTATCAGTGAAAGAGGGATCAGCCGTCGCACTAATGGGATCCTGTTCATTTGTCTGGCTCCCGTTAATTATTTAGTTTCATCTTCAGAGGGGGGCAATAATTCACTGACCGTTCCGTGCTCCCTGTCGCTCAATCAGGATCCACCTTCAATCTTCAAATCCTTTCCCCTTTTCTCGTGACGTCTTCCGATGAGGCTCACCCTGGGTCACTTAATCAGACGGATTGGTTTAATATATGTGGGATGGCATTTAGGCCTCCTCCACTCCCCTCTCCATCTCATGCATAAAAGTGAATGCTAACTAACCCCTTATTTCAATCTCCCCATCATCAATAATTCAAAGTGTTATTGAGAAACACTACCTGGACCCAGTATTGACAGAAATTCAAGCGCTGTCGTTCCCTCAAGGGCGTCATAATTGGATACCCACCGAGGCTACTGCTGTGAAACTCTGGGTGAGGGGGGAAAGAGGGGGAGACCAGACTGTTGTTGTTTTCTCTCTCTGTGTGTGTGTGCGTGCGTGCGTGCGCTTCTATTTTTACCTATCTATTTCAGGGACTTCAATTCAGCAGCCCCAACAGAAGTCGTCACCCCTTGCACAGAATGCGTCCTGCAGAATTAAGAACATTCCCTCGGGGATGTTCAGAGGTGGGCGGCAAAGTACTGGGGCATCCTATTCTGGGATAAAATATTACAAAAGGAATGGGCTTACCATGGTGTGTCAATGTTATTTTGTCAAAGAAATTTTGCCAAAGAAATTAAATATCTACAATGTGGTATGAAAATCGAAATATTGACACTCTATAATCTTACGCTACACAACCCTTATGCAAAGCCCTGCAAAAATGAAGACGGGCAGACAAAAAATAGTGACACTGTAAAAAATAAAAAATAAAAATAAAATCCTTCCCAAAAACGTCTGGGGAAATCTAGTACAAGAGTACGGTTTTAACATTTAAATTGCTAATATTGTGGCATACCGTGAGAGGGTATTTCCCCAACATGCTTCTGAAACTAAAGCTCATAATAGAATAACCGTGCTTTCTCTGTAGCCTACGCTATCTTTAGCAATCACAAAGTTAGCTGCAGTTACACAAAGTGTCTGTGTGCACAATATGGAAATGCAATACCCCACTTCTGATACCATACATCGTCCTCTTGCTCTGACAGCAAAACAATAGGAAGCGAGACAGTCTCGGGGCCTGCAGACTTTATGCATCATTGTACTGTCAAAGCCACTGTACTGTCAACCACCCCCCCACGACCCCCTACAAGGACACCGGGAGAGGCACGGGGAGACGTGAGGAGAGGCGCGAGCGTAACCAGATGAAGATGCTATCCACCGCACTCCTGCTGCTCAGGAGATGAAACGTGCTATGTTAATAGTCAGAGCGAGGGAGAGAAGAAAGGGAGGAGAAGGAGAGGTGAACATGCTGTGCTGTCAGAGCTCATCAGGTAGAGAAGGACTCTGGATTCCGCTGGGGGTCTTCATTATTACTGAGGTGTCTCCCTAGACCTCCCAGACACCGCGAACCCCCCCGTTGGTTTGGCCTCCGAAGCACAGTGCAGCAGGGGTGGTGGAGGTGTCTTTTTCCCTTTACCCCGCCAGCATCCCTCGGGTGAAGGAAACTAGCTCTTCATGGGGAGGGAGGAAACTGGAGCTAAGTGCCAGGTCTGCCTTCCTTTGATTAGATTTGCGGTGTGCATATGTATGTGTGTGTGTGCGTGTGTGTGTGTGTGTGTATATGTGTCTGCTGCTGATCCACCTAATCACACAACTCTGATTAGGCGCTGTGGATGGCTTTTCTGTGGGCTTGGCTTAGTGAGCTCTCGTTCTGCTGCCAACACAGAAAAGCAGCAGACGCCCAAAATAAACCCCTCAGTAGAGCTGGGAAAACCCGTCCATCAGCGCCACTCTACCAGGCGGACTGGAAGGAACACACTAATTACAACTCAGTGATCGAGTTCTGGGGAGGAGAACGCCACATCTGAATTATTAGTCCATCTCGAGCTGCTGGTGTGAAGCTAATATAAACCAGACTCACATCTTTCTTCTCCCCTGCGTGTGGGATATGGAGGAGACGGAACGAGTGAAGTGCCTCGCGTTCCTTTTCATTCACATTCACCTGACCTCACCTCACCTCAACAGGAGAGGTACACGGAGCGCACATGGGGCCTTTTCTTCACACGGCTGGAAGGGTGCTTCAGCTGAGCACCATCTCTACGACGGCTTCACGCTGGCTTTGTATCCATTGCGGAGGTGGCGGACAATAACGGAGGGAGACATCACCATCAACGCGGAGGCTCTTTTGATCTCCGTCCCTCGAGCACATGCCAAAGTCCCGCAGTATCAACAAGCTCGCAGCGCCATTCGCATTTCCTTGCTCTTCCCATTTCTAAATATACGCATTCTGAATTGTCAACCCTGTGGAATGTTTGTTACCTCTTGAAGAGGTGAAGTAGATCATGAGTGGCAGGTGAAGTGTGGATTAATTCAAAAGAAGGCGACTTTACAAACAGCGACGGGAAATCAGACATCAAACGCCGATTTCCCATTTCTGCGGCTTTTGGCTGACTGAAAACACTTTACCTCGCTGTTTTAATGGACAGATCGCCTGTTTGCGGGTGTTCTTTATGACAAAAGAAGCACTTACATTTCAAACAGCGCGAACACAAGAGCCACTTCTCGGAAGATGAAACACGGGAAGACAGAGCAGCGGAGAATTGATCAAAGGAAGATAAATAGCTGTGAAGATCCTTCCATCGCCTTTTATCCCTCATTAGCAGACAGAATCACGCACCCGTCACTGAGCAGATCCATCCTTGTCACATTAACCCGATGAGATTATACAGGAAGAGCAGGAGAGAGAAGCCACCAAAGGCAGGCGTGTGACAAAAAGTACACGTGGCGTATCGTCGGTATGGGACAGGGACTGAAATAGCTAGCCTTGCTTTTAGAAATGAATGATTTTTGCAATCTGAGCAGTCGATGCTGATGAGGGGAAATATAAATCAGGGGGTAACAGTGAAGGTTCTCGGGGAGAGTGCCTTGCAGAGATAATGGCATCATCATGCCTGTGTGGTTCGCTGTTCCTGGGGAGATTAAACGCTTCATCATTGTCTTTGGGACAAACAGTCCCTGTTCGCGGTGCATACACCCAATTATCAGACACCCTTTTCCCTGTTCAGTCCTCGCCGTCCATGCCATCGACAGCTTCATCGCACGCCAGGAGCCGGTGGAGGGCGGAGATCAAAGAGGAGTGGGCGGCGCCATCAGGGCCTCCCTACCTTCCGGGGCGGTAGCTGACCTCGCCTTTATTAGAGTCATCTCACGCTGATGACATCATCATCCCATCATCCCAGACCCGTATCCAATGGCCGGGAGGCTTTCCAGCTCCATTTATCTCATATTATTGCAGTGATGGTTCCCTCTCGCCCAAGAAAAAGTCAATGGCCATGGGCAGGTCATACAATAGAAGTTGGAGTGTGGCTCTTTTTTAGGCCGCTAAAGGCTACGTTGTGTCGGTCTGAAGTAGTATCAAAACGCTGCCTGGCTTGATGTAACTGGCCCCTGGACATGGAAGAGCCAGTAGCTGTAAATGACGGCTCACTGGTCTGGAATCAGCCAGACAATCAATTCCACCACTCAGTTTCAAGCCTGCAGGTCCTCCCGACAATTGTGCTGAGCATCACAGACAGTGCCGGATTATCACCACGGTGTGATATGTAAAGAGAGGGGAGATAGACCGAATAGATAATGTACACAGAATACATTATGGTACATATATTCTATTTGCATGGATGATTTCAAAGCAAGAGATCTGTATGTGTATATACTGACTACCTGTCAAGTCAAACATTTCTGTTTCTACAGAGGAGCACTTTTGGAATTGCCATGGGAACCAGACCCAGTGGCGGGTGTATAGTAAATATGTTTATACAATAATATAAAAAACTAAGTATTTGATGACACAGTAATATTACCTATTCATGCTGTTGTATAAGGGAAAGCCACTAACAAGCCCCCTGGAGGTTTTTTTTAAGACTTGTTTGTATTTGATATGTAGATTGCATCACTGGTTTGTATTTATAAATGTTTTTTTTCAAATCAATTCAAAATCAAACCGAATCAAGTCAGCAATCCGACCTTTGGTCCCAATTCGGTCTCCATGCGTCATCAAAGCAGTCCATCATTGTCCTTCCATCATCCTTCAGACAAAGTGGAGTGGACAGTACCAAAGTGTGACTACGTGTTGAGGGTTGGTGGGCTCTTGGTGTGTATGTGTCTGAGCTGTTAATGCACGTCCTAGATCTCAGCCCAGATACTATAGATCCTGCAGCACTTAAGGAGGATAAGCTCTTATCTCGGGCTAAATCCCCAACAGTCATTAGAGGCTCTGGGGCCTGCTTACAACTCCATCTAATTAGGGTTGAAATCATTTTCTCCTCCCTCTCCATAAAGATTGCCATGATGGCCAATCCAGGACAGTTAGGATTATAGGCAGTGTGTTTAGGTTGCTATAGCTTCTAGTATGGCAGTAGGGAAACTTCCTGAATAAAGGGGGATGAGGCCATTTCTTTCTCATACAAATATCACTGAGAAAACTCCCGTTGGAGACACACTGAAAAACTGCCCTGAGGGTGCAAAGCACAAACAAATATTGCCACGGCCTCGCTCTTCCATGGTTGCCAACTTCTAAGAGAACCTTGAAAATGCACAGTATTCTTCTAGATGGCCATCATTAGTAGCCTCAATCTTTGATTTTCCGGACAGCAATGTCTTCCAAGGTTCACAATAAGGTTGTGAGCCATTGTAGAAAGCTCCATACGTCTTCCTTCAAAGAAATAAATAACAATACATCTCTCTGCCTAGATCAAAGTGGCGCATGAAGTATTTCTCTGTCGACTCCCCCACTCTTCCTGAGTCGACGTGTTCCACTCATCTGCATTTTGATGTCTCGGAGACAGTCCGGCACAAAGAGAATAAAAGACTTAAGACCAATCCACGCAAGGGCCACAATAAAAGACGGACAGAGGGAAAAAAAGGAACACGGGAAAAAAACAAAAAAAAACAAAGGCTCTCCGTTGCCTCCAGACTCACCGCCTACTGTATCATTCTCTTCTTCTCCTCTTGTCCTCCTCTTCCCTCTCTCTCCTCATCCCTCCAAAAGCTTTGAGCGAGCGGCCGTAATAATGGGACAGAGGGGGCGACCAACAGGCCCATCTATAACGGGGCTAGATAGTGGTGGTGAGCGCGCTGTTGAGCCTGGGCGGTGGTGTCATTAAGTGTGAGTGTGTGATAAATGCACTCTGCTTGTCGGATTTTAGATTCTCATTAGTCTGTGTGCAGGAGGGGACCTGGGGCCATTACTCTTGTGGCTGTGGTGACATGAGGCTGAGTGTGTCTGTGTACCGAGAGAGAGAGAGGGGTGTGCGCGTGTGTGTACTTTTATCTGGATGCTGCAAGCAGGTGAGATGAAGAATGTGACAAGAAGCGTGCAGAGTCAGGACTGTGTGCAAGAAGGTGCTTCTATATCTGCTGTGTGGCAGACTGATATAATGGAGTTTGCCATTTCTTAATGCGTAATGGTTAAACGATAAGGGTATCTATCTAGCACATACATTTCTCGGTGAATCCGCTTCGCATGTAGGCATGTCATGTCGGAACGCTCAAGCTACAAGCCACAGCCGAGCCTGAGAGCGAGACAGACGGCTGCATGTGACAGTGGCTAGGAGATGGTTGTCTGGACGTCTGGTCCGATCAATACACCAGAGACGAGCGTCTGGCCAGGTCTCCCGTTACCCCTCTCTCCTCATAGCCTCCTCTGACTAGTCTGTAGACAGCCGTGTGCAGGCACAGGTTCACATCAGTGGCTATAGCTTTATCATACAACACAGGAAATGTGATGCCACGCACAGGGGCCAGTGACACTTTAATTTGTCACTGGCGATAGGGTATGTCAAACTATTCTTGGACCTCATCAGCCACCCGGCCTTATTTGCTCACTCCTTGGATGACTTTTCTCAACCCTCTTGAGGAATTCTACGGTGCTGGCAGTGTGACCTTGATGCTGGATTGCTGCATATTTTTCATTACGGAGAAGCTATTGAGGAGTGGGTGCCGTGTTGTACTTGAATTTGCACACACTGTACTGGGTACTGATGAGACTGGGTGAGGGCTATGACACGCTCTGTCCTCAATATTTGACATCATCGCTTACTAAGAGACGGGTGACAAGGCTTCTTGGGGCTGTGCAAATATCTATTAAGATCTAAGTGCCTAGGACACAAAAGCACAATTCAGAGGACGCTATAAGCTTCTCCTTTTGAGATGCATGCTCTCTTAGTGGCAAGCCTTAACAGCAAAGAATATCAGTATATGTATTCCAGTACCTCTTCCATTACTATTCAAATTGAAACCTGCCATTTTATAACTGCCTGGAAGGTACAGGTGGAACGACAATGTCTCAACCTCAGGTAATGCTATTAGATGATAGGATTACATTTTCCTTGATCTTGAGGTCATAACTCACAAAAAAGGGCATTTTAGATGAATATCTACTTTTGCTGAGGAACAATCTCAAAGTCAAATTCAGTGGAGTAAAAGACACATTAAGCCGCAGAGTCACTATAGTTACTCCACTACTAGCTCTATTCATGTTTATTTAAACTAAACATACATGCTGAAATGTATTTTGATGCTGTAAATGGTTTGTTTGCACTTGTACTATTAGTAGCAAACTGGTCCTGTATTTAGTGTAGCAGTGGGATCTAAAGGTTGCGTAGATTACTTTCAACCAGCAAGTCTCACCCTTCAAGAATGTGTGTTTGTGTATACCTAAGTGATTTACTCAAGAGAGAAAACAAATCCTGGATTGGGTCTCTAAATGCCATTGTAGGAAAACAACTGTGTTGTCAATTGTTTCGCTGATCCATACTGAGATGAAGAAAATCAAGACAGCTCAGCCATGAAAGTATACAGCCCATGAACTCTTAACTCCAACTATGAGGAAGAATACTCACCATTTAGCATTTTATTGGTTTGTTTATACATATATGTTATGACAAAGTAGCACAGCATGAACCCAAGACCTGCAAACACTTGCTTCCTTTAAATGTATACATACGTCTTTTTGTGCCCTACATTTTTCCACTTCTACTTACTTTCTTCTTTTTTTTAATGAATAGAAAGAGAGCCATTCACTTTAGACCCTACACCCTATTCACTTTCACTAGAAATAAAAAATGGCCGTCAAAACATTCCTTTCGTTGTGACTCCTGGGCATTAGGGTTCATAAAACCCCAAACTAGCAACCGATGCCTCATAAAGCAAGGGTCCCTTACACTACAAATAACCTTTGGACACATTAAGTGTCAATCAAAAGAGGCTGGCATTTCAAATGAGGTGCTGGTTACAGCCAAAATAATAACTTTATCTTTGGCCATTTTGTCATTCTGTGTACAGCCTGTCTTGAAAGTTTAAGTTGAGTTAAACCCAATACATTTCTAATCATAAACCAAAAAGAGAGCGGTAGCTTCCATTTGTTGGCCCAAGTGCACCAATTAAAAAGGTTGGCATCGGCAGCTCCGATGACTGCGTTCCATTATATCACATATGCAATCCAAAATTAGCAGTGTTCAGGAAATAAGCCGCTGTTGCGTGGAGATCCTCTTTAATCTTGATGATTTTATTTCCTTGGTTCCTGGGATTGGCACCGCAGACGACTTTTCTTTCTGTGCTTAAGCTCTACGGCCATATGCTGCTGCCACCCCGTCCACGACACACCGTTTTTAATCAGTGCTTGACGGAGCACATTCTGTCCTTTTAGCCCTGAGCTTTGAGGCTGGAGCCGATACAGGGCTCTTATTCTCCAAGCCTTTTAGTTGTAGCCAGGCCTGGGAGCCCTAAAAGCTAAGTTCACTGTATAAGTCTATGGTTTTCTAACCCATTTCAGCTACCTGTGCGCGGATTCATTGCATGTGAAGTCAGAAGACAACACTGTTTTGTTTTTTGTTGTTCTCAAGACAAAGTGCACTTAGAAGAATCAAGTATTGACATTGACATCTGTTGTTCAATGGCATTACATTATTCAGAGTGGGAGTGGAGCTTATGAATAGTATCAATAATAATTTCATTATAATGCTATGTTATAAATTTGCATGGGTCACATTCCCTGGCTTCCACAATACTGCTCATTCCACAGTAAGGCCTGAAACCTTTTTTTTTGTTGTCTGAGAGGAGAGAGGTAGAGCAAATCCACCAATTATGCCATGAAAACACCAGTTCACCTTGCGCACGCAGGGAGGGGCAATGTCAAGATGACAAGTGCAAACAGCCAAAAGCTAAAAATGGAGATTCTATTAAAACTCAAGCAGCTATTTTGGATGACAGCCAAGTGTTCAAGTAGATCCATTTTTATTTGCTCAAGAGTTATCTGAAGGGTGAACGTGACAGAACTTTAATAGGCAAATACAAACTTTATGATAATCAAATTAATTTGTATTAATTTGTATAATACATTTTGGTCTTTGCCTCGAAAGTAAACATTATTCAACAGCACAGAAAATTATCATACATTAAGTTCAACTCCGGAGCAACTCTTAAAATAGATGTGAGGAGATGAAACACTCTGACCTTGTGCTTTTCGTTAAAGGCAAAAAACCCATTCACCAGTTGTTGACCCCCCCCTCATTTGAATTGCAATTACAAACATCCTTAATTATGAGAGGGTATTAAGGATTAGAGGGCTTCCCGACTTTCACCTCAAGCCCTAGCATGTAATCAAGCTAGCCTCATTAACCCAAACAGCTAAGTGGTTAATACCCCTGTACCAAAACCACAAGCGCCAAACCTGAATCCCCTTCGTTGACTCTGATGTCTCCATGTAGTCCGTTGAGCGAGAGGAAAGGGAGAGGAGGGGGGGGGAGCGGAGGTCAAATAGAGCCTCTCCCCCGCCATTTTATTTTCAGCCATCTTTCCCTCACATTTCTGCGAGATGATTTATTTGCACACGCACGGCCATGCAGCTTTTGTTTGCACCGATTTCTTTTTTTTCTATGAATGTGGTAAATGAAAACACAGTGCTTAGTTATGGAGGAGTGAGGCCTGTAGATTGTTTGTGCTGACAGAGGATGAGCTGTTATCTCAAAGGGAGTGCTGTTTCTTTCCTCACAGCTTGTCTGCTGTACGCGTGTGTGTGTGTGTGTGTATATATATATGCGTGTGTGTGTGTGTACTCATGTAACAAACTGGCTCCAGGCCATCATCCTGGAGTGCCTAATAGTGTGTGGACACCTCATAAAACATTCCATGCTGCGTGAGGTACTTTTATTTGTGTTGTTTTTTTTTGCAGGATGTATAACTAACTTTTAGACGTGAAGAATAGTAGCTGTTGATAACCATGAAACTTAGCAAAAAGAAATGTTCCAGCTATTAGGTCGAGAGGCGCAATTCAAACATAAAGCAAATGTTGTTCGTCAGTGTTAGAAAGCTCATCATCAGGCTGCTGGATAAGAAGAAAAAAAAAAGAAGAAAAAAAAAAAGATCAATATGAAAATCTTTTGCTTGATTGCAAGAGATAAAGATCTGCAGGGGGTGAAGGGTTCAACTGTTCAGCTAGTTGGCTCTCCTGCCGTTTTCTCATCTCCATCGTGGTCTCTTGCGGTGAGGTTATGGTGGGGAGGGAGCATCGTGATCCTCCTCCTACCCAGAAGATTCCACAGATGCGGCTTGATGCTGGAGGGAGGGAGGGAAGGAGGTGGGGGAGCCCTGACAGAGGTATCGCATCTGCCGATCGATATCCGGAGCTTAGCGCTTGTGTGCTGGCTGAATACTAAGGCACCGTGGGAAAGTTATCCTGTCACGTTACAGGTGAGGAGCGTTAAAGCCGGCAATTATCTCAGCCACCCGCCCACGGCGCTCGCACAGGTCTTTAAATAAGGGAGAGGAAAATCTCATCAATTAAGACTGAAAACTGATTTGAAGTCAGAGAGTTGGGAGCACGGGGACATGCTGCTCTGTTAGATTAATGCCTCGGCATCCTGTGCCGTGTGATGTTGCACTTAAAAATATTAAATTCACGTCCACAGGACATAGGCCTGTTGAGCAGCACCGGTCCTGCTAGATAAATCAGGATTTTAACAGAGGCAGGGATACACTGGGACTGAAATCGGATACCAGGCTGACGCCAGGCTAAAACGGGAAATCTGTATGAGAGAATGTCAACAATTCTAAAATCAGATACCATGTAAATAAAACAAAAAATCTAGAAATCAAAGCAAAGCAACTATATTTTCTGCATTTTTAGCAGATTTCTCAAATGTAGACAAAAATGGATTAACCTATATATCTCAATAGTTTTTCTCCAATGACCAGTGGTCTAAGTCGATACTGTTCTGTAAAAGTAATGGAAAAACAGACCTCGGTATCGGCAGCGACTTCTATGTTCAGGACTCTCAGAATCGGTATCGGGAGTGAAAACGTAGTATAGGTGCACCTCTACAGCCAGAAGTCACGTTGGAGTGAAAATGTAGTATAAGTGCACCTCTACAGCCAGAAGTCACATAGGGAGTGAAAAGCACCCATGGAGATTTCAAAAGAGTGAGCCACCAGGCCTCCGTGGGTAAACACAGCGACGACATGAGCCATCTGTAAATAGAACATCCTGGGTTCTTGACATGTACAGTACACAGCGCGCGGCTTGGCATGTTCATCTGGTGTGCTGCAGCTCCGCAGAGTCCCCTGGGCCTGCCATCACTCCCAACGCCGTCTCTCTTGTCAAAATCCCTCCTGGTCCCTCGCCCCGTCTCCGAGGGGAGCAGAGCGGAGAGCTGGTGACAGTTTGCATGCAGCCTCTGCTGCACACATCATTGATATTAATGGGGAGGGGAACGCGGGCGTAGGGTGGCATGTGTGTCGCAGAGTTTGTTGGTGTGTGTGTGTGTGTGTGTGTGTACTCCTGCACAGGGAGGTGGGTTCAGGCAAGTCAGGATTACACAAGTGGAGCATGTGTGGCTGCTCTGCGGTGCTGAGATCAATCCATGTCGCAGTCGCAAGCGGCGTGACAACCAGTCTCCTCCCTGTCGCCATCTGCCTCTTCTGTGCCAATTTGTCACAGCACATCCGAGTGTGGCCGTGCCCTCGTTTAACACTGGGAGAAGAGGGGCAGCTTCGGAAAGGGAGGAAGGAGAAGAAAAAAAACCAGAATCCAGGCCGGGAGGTGCAGAGTGAGAGGGCAAGTGGAGTTCAGTGCAGAGCCTGTGTACTCAACTGTGTGCTGTTCTCTCTTCTGTCCTTTTGTGGTATGTTGGACCCCAGCAAGACAAGCGGTCGCTGTGGCGTCAGCGAAAGGGGGTCCTGATCAAAATGGGATATGAGGCAATGTACCGGTACAGGAAATGGCAAGCTGGTTAAGAACTACAGGCAGCACATGCTCAGTGTGTCCAACCAAAAACAGAATTTACACTGTGCTATTGCAATGTTCTCATACAGTTAAGTCAATATTGATAAGCAATAACAAGCTGTCTCCCTAAGCTGAAAATCTGTGATGTCATCAAGTTACACTTTTTACAGTTGGTCCACTGACAATGAATTTGTGACAGACTTTGTGGGTTGATAGAAATGTTGTTTGAGCTATTACATCCAAATTTGTTTTATTTAAAGTTGAGATGAAATGAAAAATGAATTTTAACCCCTTTAGATCACTTCCCCAGTCATATTGTGCACCTATTTATAAAAAAATAAATAAAAAAAATAAAAAATAATCAATCATGTTTTCTTCCGACAAAACAAAATATTATGTGTACTTATGTAGGACTGAACCAACCAATTTCAGCCAATAATATCATGACATCCACAAATTAATCAATCTGCAACTTCAGCGTGCACAGAGCTAAGATTCATAAGTCATTAGTAGATTCATTCATTCATTAGCCCACTTTTCAACTATCAATCAATCAACAAATCAAATTCCTCCCGACATTATATCCCCCCCTGCCTATCGTGTTTCACTCGGATATACGTCACGATAAGGAAGTTAGATAATCTCGATGCCATTTCATTCTGTCTTTAAATATAGGGCTTGCAGCTCTGAATTAGAAAATGTACCCATGTCCCAGTAAAATCACCATGGGTACTGTCATAGTGTCCTGGGAGTTGCTGCTACTATTGACTATCTATGGAGCAGATCAAGGATTTGTCTCTTGATGACATCATCACTATAGTCTCTCTGGTGTTCAGCTGAAGGAGAGACTTTTTCATCTTCACAAATCGAAAGAGCTGTACATTATTATAGAAATAAAATATGTGAATGTTATTTTAGGGTGGTAATGCAGCAGCATGTCCATAAAGCATGTCAACATCCTGGATGACTCTTTTCAGACCTCCTCCCAATCCCACAGCGGAATGCTACATTTCCAGTTACGATGGCTGTGTGCACAGGCCTGACACTCCATTTTGAAATGAGAGCATTTACATACCAAGTAAGAAATATTCAAGGACATAGGGATTCAGATTACAGAAAACACTATGAAAATAAGAAGAGGACAAAGTGTCAGATTGTTGTGTGACACGCGCTCACACCAACGAACCCTAATAACCCTAACCCTTAATAAGAGCTGTAAGTTGCGGTCTTGGAGGGGAGTGGGAACTACCTGTCTAGCAGGCCTGGCTGGTCAATGGCTGTTGCACTGTGAAGACTGTGAATAACTTGGTTGAATGTCATCCTCAGGCAAGAGTTCCTCGGAGTACACTCCGAACGCTAAGAAGGCGACACTCTGAATATACAAAGAAGAATTCTGGCAGTGCTCTGCGTTTATAAATAGTCTGGTGCCAGAATATGCCAATTTAAAAATATACCCAACACTTGGACACTTGGTACTACAGGATCTGTGTGAGAAAAGTAATGACTTGGCTTTTTGATGGTGGTGGTGGAAGGAAGGGTAGAAAGAAAGGAAGGGTGAAGGAAAGAAAGGAAGGAAGGGTAGGTAGAAAGAAAGAAAGAAAGAAAGAAAGTCCAATCATGCACGTGACCCCTTGAAATAACAGCATGTTCAGAATGCATGTCGGCCAAGCTAAAAAGGAAAAAAGAAACTATGCGAGTCGGAATACAGCCATGCAACATACAAGCTGTTAGGTTGATATCAGTGCTGTTATGCATGGGGTTGAGCAATGTTTAGCTCAGGGCACACGCCTGCTAAGTTGTGCCAACAAGGGCAAAGAGTCGGAATTATGAATAACAACTTCTTTCTTATGTTGTTTATGATGTAGGTCCAGATACTGCAGTTTTCCAGCTAAGCATGTCAGATATGAATAGAATTTCACACATCGGCACCAGTCCTTCCCTTTGGCGGTGGGAGGGAGACAGTGCCTATTCTGTCAAGGGAGTGGGTGACAAGATATGAAAGCAATGCCAGACTCATTGCCGTCTTATGGAGGCATCTCTCTCTCTCTCTCTCTCTCTCTTTTACACACTCACTCAGACACAGTTTTGGCCTGACAATTCCTCTATTCAGCACAGCGGTCTCATCATGTTTCACGTTCATGCACTCGCTTTGACTGCCGTTCTGTCCCATTTCCCGCCCTTTGAGATGTCTTTGTGGCAACAATAATGACAGGCAGAAAATGGCTGTCCACATCACAGCCCATCCACAGGCGCGCTGGTCTACCATTATGCCAGTGGGCCAATTCAGCACAACACCTAGGCCCTACTATACATCCTTTATACACGTCCTTCACCAGAGCCATGATGCATTGTTCCCTTACCGCCAGTGGGCAACAATGCAAGTGGCTGGCTTGTATTCACTCTGACTAACGCACAATGTTCCACAATGGCCCCGTGTCGCATGTATACATGGCCGGCCAAAAGAGGGATCACAGCACAAAAGCAATGCTTAGAAAGGAGTATGAATAGAGAGGTGTTTCAGTGTGAACCCTCGTACTGTCAAATCACCGCAAGTAAGGGTGCCAGAAGGGACAAAAACAATGTCAGATGCAGGAAAAAAACAACAAAGTGTTTTTGTTATATAAAGCATTTCAGCGCGGTTGTTGGTTTGCTTGTGTAGTAGGTTAGACAGGGGCTTGATTGAAAGCTCTGAAGGGCTTTTTTCTCCCTACTGTGAAAAAGTACTCTACAATCATGATCAATAAAGGCTTATACAATCAGCTAAGGGTGTTATACAGAGAGCCATTAAGTGACACGTAGTCCTGCTCTCACCATGATCATCCATTACTGTGGCTAATTTCAGCTTCGAGGTTGTGAACCTGAAATTATAGCACACCGCTGTAATGAGAGCCGGCGTTCTCTTAATTCACCTTGATGGCCCAGACTATTAAATGCAATATTCTGAGATGGTGTGGTAAAACAGAGATGCAATGTCTATACGACTTCCCCCCGAGGGCTATTCAGCAAAACACAACACGGCACAGCATTCCTGGACGAAGACTCGTCACGTCAGATTCTTGGACTGGCATCAACTGCGTTGAGTGTTCCTCAACAAACGGTCCATGTGCACCGTCGACAAAACAAGCATGAGGCCCTTTGGGTTTGCAAGACGCTTGAAGAATGAGAGAGACGGGAAGAGAACTTACTTTCTGGTTGGGTTAAGATGGAGGAATACACAGTCTCCGACAGCGGCCCTTGATCTTCAGATCCTCCGAGATCTTTCC
>OMKL01045932.1:0-10015 GCA_900302295.1 Parasudis fraserbrunneri
CACACACACACACACATGCATGCACACACACACACACATGCATGCACACACACACACACACACACACATACACACACACACACACACACACACACATGCACACACACACACACACACACACACACACACACACACACAGTGCCAGTGCCAGCCTCTTTCACAGAATACTGTAGCTATTAGTCAGGAAATACCTAGTGGATTTCTTCACTTCAACAGCATTTAACTGAATTCTAATAGTGTAAAATAGTGTTTCCTCTGACACTAAATCATGATTAGAATATAAGTGAAACAGCAGTCAGGTGTGTTTACCTGTCCTGTGAGTGCAGCTCACTCTCTTCTCCTCCACAGTGGTCTTCAGTCAAAGTTGCACCGTCTTGGGACACCGACGTAGCGTCATGCTCGTTACGACCAGGATCTATGAGCCCTTCCTGGTCATTTTCTTTATCAAAGCTCCATGCACCTGTAGGGGGAAAAACAAAAAAAGAACATTAGATCACGCACATAAAAAGGTGCAGGACAGAGGAAGAATCTAAATTAAAAGAGTCAAGTCCGCACCACTTGTCAGAATGCTCACATTACCATTCAATCCATTTGAAGAATTGACGTTCCTTTTCAAAAGTCGATTTTTCAAATGGCATTAATGGCAATGGGAGCGTTCTGACAAGTTGCGCAGACTCTACCCTTTTCATAAAACCATTTGATGACATTATTTGACACCAAATAGTAGATAGAGATGAGATAGATGGGAGAGAGAGAGGGAATGGCAGGTTGAGAACAGGACTCAAACTCACGACATTTTGGGTAAATTCTATGTACCGAGCAGCAGGAAACCCAGAGTACAGCAGCCCGGGGTTCATTGTGTTGACTGAATTACCCAAAATAAATAGCACCAATTTTCTCCACAGCTACAAATCTAATGCATCAGAGTATTTAATTACTTCACTCAAAAGGCAACTGTTGAGAACGACAATATGTGGTACGTTGACTGTGTAAAAATGAACAGAGTAAGCCATTTGGAACCACTGATGCCTCCATTTTTGTTAATTACGAGAGTGGGAAGTTCACTTGTGCATTTTCTCTCCAAGACTGACTCCGGCAGACAGAAGTATCACAGTCCTGACAGGGGCATATTCACACATGCATTTGAAATCAAGAGTCACCTTGAATGACTCCACCATACAGCCTCTCACTACTTTGCTTCCATTCCATCTCTGGTCTCCTCTGTGATTCCTGATATTTAAATAAAGTCACAATGCAGGAAGAAAAAAAAAGTTTCTTACCCGCCTCCTTGTCCTTCTCCTCATCATCCAGGCCTCTCTGAGGCTGCTCGTGTCTCCATGTAGGAGGGGAGACAGGCTCCTGGCAGGGGCCTCGGGGAACACTCTGAGGGACTGAGTGGCCGGTCAGAGTAGCGCTGTTTGGAGCTTCTCTAAGGGGAGAGTCCACTCCAAGTATGCTCTCCTCCCAGTCTGTATCCGATAGCCTAGACCTCTCTGTGCAATCTGTACGATAAGGTAACAGCTACATCAGTCTGTATGCCTAGACCAGGGGTAGGGAACCAATGGTTCTTTCCCAGATATCGGCTCACCAACTTTCAACAGTTCACAGGAAAGGATGTGTGGGGTGTATTCACAAACAATCTTAAACATCTTGATCTGTAGATGGAAAATAAGCTATGGCTCTGATACAAGTAAAACAACTTCTCCTTTAGTACGGTGGCCATTATAGGACATTCTCTGCCACCATTGTCACACGTAGGTCCAGGTCCCCATGAGTTGCCACAGCTCACAGCATTGACACATAAGGGAACATTGTCCATTCTATACATTGTATATCTATGATCCTAACGCACGACAATCCGATTAAAACTGTCAAATCTAGGCGTTGCAAATCAAATATGAATCAAGACTCAGCAACTGCATAGCCTTTTTCACCTCAAATGTTTTCAAAACATGTTTTGGTGAACTGTTTAGGTGAAATGAGAGAAGGTTATGAACCATGGCGGTCATGTTTTCCTGTCTGAACCCAACCTATAAAATTAGAACCAACTGCAGCAGGTGCCATCTATAGACCTTTTCATAAACATACTATTTTAGCCTCAGTGTATTTCCTGTTGTAGTGTTTGTAGTGTACAGTAGCTGACAGAAATACACTGGGGCCCAAGCTTTTTCCCTAGCAACGGAATTATTTTGAAAAGGTCCTAAAGACCTTTGTAACATATATAGACTATTGTATAAAAAATACAATATTTTTACTATATTTGATCTCTCCCTCATGCTTCTCAAAAATGATAATCTCCTGAATAAATAACAACAGGCAGCCCTGGCGACATTCTATTTAAGTAATTCACAACTGGGCATTGCTATAAAACAATTGGCAACCAAAAGAAATAGGGTATTTTACATCAAAATAAAGCCATGCTCTCTAACTTATATTAAAAAAGTATCCCTGATTTTTTACATTTTTACATTTGCCACAGTTAGGGTTAATATCTGGCACAGGTGCATGTCTCTGGACAGCAAAAGAGACGAGACTGGTTGGCAAGCTCTCCTGCTTAACTGCATGCACAGCTTGGATGAGAGTTCATTTCGGTCATTGCAGGCAAAACGCACAAAATGTTACCTTGAAAAGTAAACGAAATAAAAATTCATATAGTTAGGCTGTGGCATTCTTTTACATTGCCCGAGAGTCCCTAATCAAGAGTCTGGGTCGAGTCTGAAATCGTTTGGGGACAATTCTCAAGTCAAGTCTGAAGTCAATTTGTATGCGACTTGGTGCAACTCGCGTCCAAGTCGCTGACTCTTCGAATACCCATTGCTGGTCTGCTGTCAGTGGCAGACAGCGGGTATATCCCCGAACAGCCCAAATTCTCAATCCACCTTTTGACCATGCCCCTAATCTAAGCCGTTGAGGAGTAGTTAATGTTTTTAGTTTTATGAGAATAGCACCACCATGAGGCAAGATGACTCAGGATTTCACAGGCCTCCTTGCTATTGTAAGACATATTTGTCAAGTTTGGTGGAAATTGTACAGTGCGTTCACAAGTAATGAATCACTTCCTTGTTTACCCTGCATTTTTCTGAAATTTGATTGGATCTGGCGGTCATATGGTTTGGCCTATCAATTATCTAAATTACACATTTAAAAGATGTTAGTCCCCAGATTTCACACAGCAAGTTTGGTGAGAATCAGGTGAACAGGCTAGGGGGAGTAAAAAGTGCTTTTAAAAAAGTTCAGAAATTCCAATGTGGCGGACTTCATAGGTCCTTATGGCAAATTTGTTCTCCATGAGTAAACACTTATCTGGATATTAGTTTCATGACTGTATGACTAATTGATCAGGAGATACACTCAGTTGAATATTGAAGGTTTGGCCTGATGGTGGCACTAGAGGAAAGGTCATGGGGTCACCAAAATCAATAGGTTTCTTCTGCTAGGGATCATGAACGTGCACCTCAAATTTTAAAAGATTCGAATGAAAGCTATTCGAGGTATGGCATTCACATGTAGGATTTGCCGCGACACTGTCATTCAGGGATATAATTATGACCCACATCATTTTCAGGTCAAGTTCATCCATTCATCAACTGACTCATTTTCAAGCAGCCGCTAGCTCTCACATTAGATAGCAAAATGTGTGTGCAACTTAAAAGACTGACTGGACTGATGACTGAACAGGTGAATGTTGTTTATGTTGCCTACTCTTGTCTATGACGTGTACTATTATTTTGCTGTATGGCGGCCTTGAAAACTGAGTTCCTGCAGGACAATAAATGGATGGCTGAGGGATACCGTTTTTTTTCCCTGCTTCCCTTTGGAAAGGGGGGGTGCAGTCCTCATTTATTAGTATTTATTTACCCTAGGGACAGTGCACATTAATCAACATTTTCAGTTTCCACATAAACGTTAATGCGCCGGAGTTAGCTGATAAGCTCATTTTCATCTGTAGTCCCTGTCTAGCAGGACTGGACTCTGCCCTAACTGGTCATACATTCAGCTCCCCACACACACTCTCAACCGCAGGTCACACCAGCACAGAGGCCGGACTAAGTGGCTATGTTTCACGCCCTAGCATTCATACCCGCAGGTCACACTCCTACTGTGCCTAAAAGAAAAAAGAAAAATGTATATAAAAAGAACAAATATAGGGTTTTCTTTATATTTACTTGCTCCGGTGTGATCTGATCCATTAATCGTTCCCAGCATTCTCTGCTGCTCCTCCTGGAGCCTCAGCAGCTCCTCAAGCTGACGGGCTTTCAGCTGCTCCTGCATGTGTTGCTGCCACTGCCTCAACTGGAGCACAAACACACACACACACACACACACATTTTAGATGCTTTACCTGAATCTATCAAATCTGCTGCTGGGATGTGATCAGGTCAAATGTGTAAATGGTAATGAAAAGTAGCATCATGTCCCGGAAAAAAAAATAAAAATAAATAATGGTTAAACCAGGAAAAACATATTTGAATCTCTGATCCATAATTCAAACTCTCTCTCTCTCTCTCCCTCTCTCTCTCTCACACACAAACAGAATTGGGCTGAATGATGTGCAGAAAATATGATATTGTGATTCTTTTAGCAGATAATGCGACTGCAATATAACTTGCAATATATTTTGAAGACCTGGTTTGAACTTTAGAATCTACATTTGATTTCTGTGCAATTTTAAACTCTCTCAGTAGTACACATGGGGAATACATTTACTTGCTATGTAGGCCAAGGGTAACCCTGTGGTATTATGACGTCTACAATTGGATTTCAGTACAGTATATTTACCCAGTTGACAGCACAAAATCTTTTTCAGTAATGCTCTGCTTCACACATTCACACATGGGAGCTGCCCAGTGCCAGTGCCAGCGCAGTCTTTCACTGGTGGCCACTGAGCAATTGCACTGGAGTAGTTGGGGGCTAGGTGTGTTGTTTAAGGGTAGTTGAGGGAAGTGAGAGGTTACTTATTCACTTTCCCTGCCCAGATTTCCTCAGTCCATTCAGGGTCATTCACGACTGCTTCTCTAGCCTTAACTGCCAGTGCCACCCCCAGATCAGTCCCAGTCCTCTCCAGACACATTTCCTAGAATTGTTGTTTCACTTTGAACTGTTCTGTCCCGACAGTCCATACTCCCATTATACAGTGATTTTTCAAACTATGGATCACAGGCCTGTTTCTGTTGAGTCCCCACTCCCCACATGGAAGTATGCAAAAAGTTGTGTCCAAGGCTGAAAAATAACCCTTACCTGTTCAAGTTTCATAATCAGAGACAGGTCTCTGTCCACTTCTCCGACTGTATCTTGAGATGTATAGTGCAGACCAGCAAATGGCTTGTGTGACAAAACAGTCCCCTTTCCTCCTGGTCGCTGGCTCAAATTGCCCAGTTCTGTCCCGCATTCCAACTGAGCAATGGCATCGACACTGAGGCAGCTACTGTTCGTAGAAGCGGGCAAGGGTGCAAAATCCGAGGTGAAGGAATCGTTGGGGTCCCGCGACGGCGATCCCCAGGCAGAGCTGTGCCGCAGAGATTCAGCCAGGTCCGGCGAGGGATTCAGGATCACTCCGGCGCGGGAGCTGTTGGGCATCCATTGGGCGATGAAGTTTGTCTGGGAGTGCTGCAGCCCAGCTGGAGATGACATGACCGTGTTCTCACCACACCGGTCTAACGTTACTCGAGCTAATCCAGGATTAGAAGACAGATTATAGTGGCAGTTCAAGTGTCAGAGATCCATAATACACCTGCGATGCATTTATAGACACTTGGAACTAGCGATCTATCTATAGTATAGGGTCGTTAGGCGGTTGACGGATAAAGCACACCACAACATGCCAATCACGATAAGCAATGGCGTGGCCGTTTAAAGGAGTTTCTTGTTGTTAGGCAACAGCAGAGCAAACTCGAGTTTCATGAGGTTGACACATGGCTGGATCATTGGCTGTAAAAGATGCTACCATGTATCTGAAAAATTATTTTGCCAAATGTTCCTAATCACTTAAAAAATATAAATTCTGCACAGTTTACTTGCAGATAGCTAGCCAAGTTCGCTAGCTAGCTAGATGTCATTATGGTTGCGCTGTACTCACTGACAGAGCATCAAAAGCTTGACATGAAGTAACGTTAGGAGTGGCAGGTTAGGGGGAAAAGTTGCAAAAACACAATAGCTAGCGTTATAACAAACACAGTGCATTTACCTGAGAAAATGCGGAACAATTCAATTGTTTTTATAAGACGCTAACATTGGCTGTGTAGAGTTAAAGTTAGAAGAGCCCTCAGAGTTTCGAAGACTACCGCCATATCAAAACAAAGCCCGCGAGAAGGGAAAATAACTAAGCGCTGTTGCATTTTGGGAAATGTAGTTTCAACAACTCAAGTGAGTTGTTTGAGTCGCATATATGATATGATTTTTGTTTGAATTCGCGTCTACATTATAATTTTCTTATATGTGTAAATGGCATAATTTCCTTTATCTGTGATAATTACAAGAGTTTAACATTGATTTTGTAATTATTTTCTGACCGAAAAATAACTAGTTCTAAATCACGTCCAGGTCAACGTGACTCCCTACAATATTTCACAATAAAAGTCGACTACTACTGTCAAAATATTGTTGTTTTTTTCTGACAGAAAATTGGTTTAGGTACAGAATCCCAAAGAGAGGAGAGATACAAAAAATAAAAACACGTTCATTTGCTGTTTTTTCATTTACGTTTACCTTTTACGTTTGAATCAGGACTTTTATGTTGATAATAGTAACCCGGAAATAGGAACACGCACTTGTCATTGGTTAAATTGAAATTCAGTGGTCTGCTCATGTTGATCACCACATCTTCTTGAATAAGGCAACTTCATTTAATCTTGATGGAAAAGGTTTTATGTAATGCACATGGTAAGTAATAGTTTAGCATATTACATCTGGAGGAGTCCGGTGTTCTGTTCATTTTTATTACAAAAAAATCATGTCATTATGAGGTCAGGAGTTTGAAACACATGACAGGGCGATTTCACAGTAAGTAGCCTACGTTGTGTGATGATCACAACGCATCCCAGCCCGTCGTATTTTGTGATGAACTCAAAAGGATTCCAATGTTCGTCTTTCTTTCCCCTAACCAGGCAACATGTGCATGTTGAAAACAGGCGTAAGAGAGGGGCCAAACAGGGGCAAAAGCTTTTACGTCTGCACTGATAAAGCAGGTTGTGATTTCACCCAAGTGGCAAGGTAAGTTACAGAAGGCCTATTTCTTAACTGATTTACCTTGTTTGATCATTTCAAAGTGCCGGTGATGGCATCTTGGTCTGATAATAGATTGATGTCGTTAGCAGGTCACAAAATGGGTGTCCTTTCAGTCCCTCCATCAATAAAGCACAACCAGTGTTTTTGTTTTTGAGATATTAAAGCAGAAAATGTACGGATCATAGCTGCAAGTGGAAGTTAGTAGTGGCATGAATATTGCTCAGCAAACGTAATTAAAAATTCTTCATGCTCCCTCATGTTCTTCCACCTGCATGCATATCATGTTGCTGCTAACAAATACTAATATTTTCAGCTCCTAACGTCAAAAACCAAAGCACTGATGCAAGGGCTTTTGGGGTGACTAACATTTCTCATGGATCTATGACTGTAGGCCTTCATATTCAGCATACCTTCCAGCCCTAATTATAATCAAACCAATGATTGATACCAGCGTTTATTACTTTGATTCATCAGCATCCCACCATCTCACTGCCTGCATCATGAAGATTCCATGGTGGAACTCCAAGCTATTGTCATCAACCAGGAGCAGCAGAGACACAGGTGTGTGTGAGTATGAGTGATCTAGATGTTTGCTATATTTTGGAATCTTAAATGTTCCCACAAAAAAGGAAAGTCAGAGTGTGTGCATGTGTGTGTGCGCGCGCGTCTTATTCACCGTATGTTTCTAGGCAACAGAGACGCTGCCAGCTTGCTGATTTTGTGTTTTAACTTCCTATTAGCTTGTGACACTGTAAAGCTAATGAGCTAGCTAAACAGTATTCTTCTTATAGATGCAGTTTTTATTCGGTTTGGGAATATCAACACTAGCTAGCATCATTGTCACAAAATTCAGCTATTGGAAATAAACAGACAACGCCAGAAGTGGGCAAGGCATGTAGGTGAATAAGTATGGCTGTGCATGCATAATGACTATGTGTAAGAAAACAAAAACAAACATGCCTCTGATTTCAGGTTGTACTACCGTTGTGTTGTTGGAAAGAAAGGAGGCCAGAAATGGTGTGGAAATGTGCCCTGGACTGTGGTAAGAAAGTACATAGTGAGGGTACACCATACACTGTCGATACACTATTACCCTTATAACAGTACCGTTCACATTGAACGTGCCTTAGTCTCATTTGCCTTAGTCTCATTTGCCTTGGAGGATCTTGTCAGTGTAGTTATTTCAATGGAGATTTTGACAAATGTTTGAATACTTCAGAATGGTTGCTGTGCTCCATCCTTACAGCCAGAGAAGGGGCGCAGCCCTCTGACTGCCAGACAGCTACAGCCCTCCTGCCTGCCTCCTGCGCGAAACCCCTTCAAGGCCCCTGGGAAGACCGACTCGGACTCTGAATGGAAGAGGGTGCAGTGCGGGGGGAGCAAGGAGAAACCAGGAGAGAAACAGGCGGCGAAAGACAAAGGAGGGAAGGACACGCAGACAAGTCAGAAGAGTGAAGGCGAAGAGAGTGGCCGAAAGGGGGACGCGGAGAGTAAAAGTGCTGGTGAGGAGGAGACTGGGGGTTCAAGTCCGACGGATTCATATCGAGGTAAACAACTTCCACCAGGGATGAAGATAAAGAAGAGGGTGTCAGATGAGGAGAGGAAGAATGCCACAGTGGCTGATGAGGAAAAGGTAGCAGAGAAGAAGAAAGACAAAAGCAATGAGCGACACACGGAGGGTAGAGAAGCAGCGAAAAACTATACATCCAGTGTCATGTCGCCACGAACCGATGAAATGCAGAAAACCTCAGAGAGCCCTCACAGAGACTTTCCCCATCAACCAGCTGATGTTCTCAAAGCAAATGAAACCCATGCTGGGAAAGAAGACGCCTCTGAGAGGAAGAAGAGTACCTCCTCCTCCTCCTCGGCCCCAAACCACACTCCCAGAGCTGACGCTCGTTCTACCAAAGACACTGAAAACACCAAGACTCAGCCATGTAACAAACCAACACCGCCACACTCCACTCAAACCAAAGACCGCCAAGATAAACCGAGGTCTGAAAACCGAAATGATAAACCACAATCTGCCCGAGATAAGTCTCAGGGAGTTACAGAAGTCACTCGGTATGGGGAGTGGAGAGATGATGCCGATGATGATGATGATGATGTCCAATTGGTATCAGTGCAGCCTGGCACTCAAAAGACTCCTCCTATAGCCACTGTCCAGAAGACCCTGACATCTTTCCCAGGATTCCAGTCTGCCTCCCAGGTCAAAGGTCAACAGAGAGACCCCAGAGGCATGCACAGCTTGCTCTCTGCCCAGCTCAAACAGAAAAAGGTGAGGGATTACCATGCATGTACATATTATAGACCTCTTTGGTATGCAGTATGCACACACATATCCACTCTTTGTGTGTTCTGTCCATGGGAAAAGGCTTTGTTAACTTTTATTTGACAGTTAATTACTTGACTCTCATTTGCTTTGAGAGCATTAGCTGGTTGATAGAGCAGGATATAAAGATTTTTCTTATGGTTGCGTGGCGATTACCAGTTAGCAAGTCAAGGAGATAGAAGTCTACACTCCAAAAAAAGTCAAAATTAAAGCTGACTTTGTTTTTATAAAATTAAATTGAAAAAAATATTTTTTTATTTTATCTCCCTGACAACAATTCTCACCTGGTCTTGTGCACCAAAGTAGCTTCCTAATCATAGAAAGCAGGTGAAGGTGGCGTGCTTTCTTCAAAAGAACGATCCCAATGAGCCAAACCATATATTTCTCTCTCTCTCTCTCTCTCTCTCTCTCCCCCCCCCTCTCTCTCTGTGTTTCTCTCTCTCTCTCCTTCCACATTGT
>OMKL01045947.1:0-24155 GCA_900302295.1 Parasudis fraserbrunneri
ATATATTTTTGCAATATATACAGAATGATATCATAAAATACCACAACACAATAATTTCACCAGATATATGCAGCTTTTAACTTCAATAGCTCCATTTGGGAAGAATTAATCACTCTAGCAATGATTAGGGTGATTTTGGAGGAGAAAATTAGGCAGTTGTTTAATACTCTGGTTGACTCACTATGACACCATTGTATTCAGATAATACTATCTCTATCTATCAATCCAGGCTAAAGTCCATGATCCAACATGATATTAATAATGCATGTTGTTTACCCTAAAATAATCATCTATGAATGGGTGGAAGAAGGGTGGTGTCTAGAAGAGATCCAGGAGATTACAGGCTGTTTATCGCTGTTCTCCAGTTTAAAGCATAACATTAAACTTAGAATTAATGTTCTTAATAAAAAAGAAACATTGCATCCTTCACAAAGTCACTATTGCTTATGTGCACATTGTGATATCGATGATGAAATTATATATTGTGCAGCCCTAATCTCTACAGGGATAAAATGTAACCGTATGTATCAGGTTATAGTAACAGTTATGTACACAGAGTTATGTACCAGAACTGTTATGTGCAAAGACTTATATATTCCGTTTGGTTAATCGTACAAAGGGTGACAGTCATTGTTCATGATGGAGATGAGTTTGGACCTCATCTGTCCCTCTACTACAGCCTCCGGAGTGTTCAGTCTCTGCCCTGTGATTGTCTGGCCTTTCTGATCAGTTTGTTGAGTCTGCTGGCCTCCTTTACTTTGATGTTACCCTCCCAGCACACAACAGTAAAGAAGAGAACACTGGTCACAGCAGACTAATGGAACATACGGAGTAGCCTGTTGCATATGTTGAATGATATGAACTTTCTTAGCATGAACAGTCTGCTCTGTACATTTTTGTAAAGGACATCGGTGTTGTCAGACCAGTCCAGTTTATTGTTGATGTGGACCCCCAGGTACTTGTAGGTCTGTACCACCTCCACATCCTGGCCCTGGATGTTGACTGGGATCAGCCGTACTGCTCTGGAGTCTGACAAGCTGCAGTCTGCCAGTTAGTTAGTCTTTGAGGACACTGGGGCGCCTCTTCTTGGGCATAGGGATTTTTCCACAGTGGTGGCACCTTCTGAAGGCTCAAGGGGAGGTTGAAGATGTGCTGGAAAACCTCTCCCAGCTGGTTGGCAAATGCTTTGAGGAGCACCCATTCGTTCCCGCTGCTTTGCCCGGGTGGAGCCTTCTTTGCCTCATACTCACCTCGTCAGCAGTGATGGACAGGATTGAGGAGGGGGCCGTGGGAGATGTGTAGTGTTCAGTCCTGTTGTCACTGGGGGAGGAGTTGGCATAGGGTACAGGGTGCTGTATGAGAAGAGAGCTTTCTATGGAAGTGAGAGGATAGTGGGGGGAGGGGTCCAGGGTGTCCAAGTATATGTGTAGTAGGGGCAGGGGCAGGATGGGGAGGGGACAGTGGGAGCTGTGTTGTGTTCAGTACTGTTGTCATTAGGGGAGGAGAGTTTGAAGAGTTAGTTGAAGGGTTTGAGAATGGAAAATATTCTATTTGGAACTTTCTTAACCCATTGTACATCAGACATAGGTCTGTTTTACTCAAATGTTTCCAAACATTTTAAAGCCACAAAATACAGTTAATACAATTTAAACGTGTATGTCCTGTTGTCTAGTGTTAGTCCTTTTATCAAAAGCTCAGTCAATCAACCAGAGAATGAAAACATGTCTCAATTCTATCTCTTATTTTTGGTGGTGGACTACCCATTTGTTTACATTTGGATGTGAAAAGTTTAGTGAAAGTTTTACTTTACAAGTTTACTTTACAACAGAAAATGTAAAGTGTACAGATACAAAGCCAGATGATAGGTATATAAAACAACCTTATAGCTGACTAGTTGTTGCAAGGGGCTCTGTAATTCATTACATTATTAGGTTTTTGAGAAAAAGATCAATTATGTAATTGTTTGCATTAAGATGTTACCAATGCTGTTTTCAGCAGTCTATGTCCAAACACAATGAGCACAATATTTGTGTTTTGGATATCTGACTATAAAATTTGAAATTATGTTATAATGGTTGGCAAATGGAATAAACAAGTTGTAATAGGCCTATGTGATACATGAATACAAAGGAAAGCAATTATTTTATACAAGGCTAAATAATGGAATTTTACAGGGGAATAACACTGATTGGTTTACATTCTAATTTTTCATAGTATTCCATCATTGCAGACATCTTGGTAGGCTTCTTGGCATCTTGGTAGGCAAACAACAGGTGATTGCAATCAAAGAACAGTTGATATTCATTAAATGATAACCATTGGCCAATGAGCTGTGTTTATGGCATTGCACCATATTGGTAGGAAAGACATGACACATCATAAGAGTACTATGAATTGTTGGTGCCTAATCTAGGCCTACACACTGAATAGCCTACTTTTCTTGACTCATAAAAGCTTTAATTTTTATAATTGCTTTTGCCACTGCATTGTTTACTTTCTTGTTCCTGCATAACTTTTCAAATGAAAAATATACTCTTTCCCTCTACGTTACTAGAATAAAGCTTGCTTTCCCACTAGGTAGGCCTAGTGACCAATAAGTGAAACTGTGTGCTCACACAGCATTTAGCATACCCTCTCCTCTGCAGAGGTACATCACCCATGCTCGTGCATCCTCATGCCCATGCTAGAAAAACGTAATACACAACTTTGGATGCCCAGGTTTTCTCCCTTTTCTCATAAGCACTAAATCCATAGCTGTAGACTAGCAGTGAAGTGTCATTGAAATCTTTCAGAATCAGAATCACATCACTTTATTTGTCAATGTAGGGATACACCACAATTTGACTTGGTTATCAGTGCAAGAACATACAACAATCCATGCTCTAACAGGACAACACACAGGGTACACAACAGAGGACATCTCACATAGTGCAAAGACAGCACACCAGACATTAGACTATACAGTGAATGTAACATAATACAACATATAAGCTATGTGCACCAAGGAAAAGGACACTTAAATGATATGCATATAACTGTCTCAAGGTTCTAGTCACAGTCTATACAGTTCAGTCTGTCGGCCTGTGGAGCATTGTTCATATGTTAAGTCAGGAGCATGTATTGAGTAGGTGGATGGCCTCGGGAAGAGGCTGTCATAGCAGTGGGACTGGGAGGCCATGAACATTTTCACTCAATGTTTATGGCAGGACAACTTCCCTAAACCTTTGGTTGGGACAATGTTTCACTGACAATGACCCATTGTCACATATAGGAAAACCAATTTAATAAATGGAGATTGTGGGTGAGGGTGGGGGGTCTTTGAGAAAAAAAAGACTGCAGTGTGGCCTCCTAGGGCCTCTAGTTGGCATCATTTTGTGGCCTCTGGCTGACTAGGCCTCCCTCTGCTCTGCCACCATCTGGGAAGCATCCTAAAGTCCCAAAAAGGACAGGAGACATTAATTTGAAGTTGGAATTTGGCAGAAGATGGAAGACGATATCTTATTTTGATAATCATTATTTATTGGAAAGAGTGTAATGTTAGAATTTAGGCAGTGTGTGAGATATCTCGTGGCAATTGGTGGGTCCCCCTTACCTACAAGTGCTTCATTATTATGCTGAAGTCTTCCACAGATTCAATATTCAATACAATATTTCATGAATGCAAGACAATGGACTAGGCTATACACACTTTGCATACACATCACCAAGGCTATTGGAATACACTGTAGTACACTGTACACAATAAGGTCACTCAAGCAACAACACAACTACCAACGCCCTGCAACATAATCCATACTAAGTACGCAAGAAAATACCATGACAACAGTCTTTTTCTGTATTAATATTTGTGATAAAATGTTTTTCAAACCTAAGCGTTTACATGGAAATGTTAGTGATAAATAATTCTGAAAAAGCTTTCCAGAGACCCCCCCCCCCAATTTTGCTCTTCAACAGGCCGCTGACCTTTTTCCTGGCTTGCGCGACGTCTACAAGCAAGCACGCCTTCCCACACAGAGCCACTGGCCTAGGCATATATAGTCCATGGCAGTAGGTGGCAGTAATGCAACATAATAAGAATACAAACCGCCCTTACAATACGCGAAGAAGACGTTTCACTGAGCAGAACACCGGAAGTAGCCGCAGATCTTTACGGTGAAACCACGGGGGATCTTCTACAAGTTTTATTAAATAAACAATAATTAGCAAGTGGATTTTCAACACTCAAGATGTCTCGGGGTTCAATTGAAATCCCTTTACGCGACACAGACGAGGTAAATTCTATCCAGTTTGAAAATCTGCTTCGTAATGAATGATTGACTAAGTGAGAACTGTGCAGCTAACCTTGTTAGCTAATATTAGCATATAGCGAACTTATTGCCAGCTAACGATAAATAACCACTGTATTTTTCTTTCTTTCTGAATTGTCGTTTTGACTTGTCGCTAACACTAGCTAATGTCTGGCACCAGGCTCTGGACAGTAGTGGAGTAACGTTAATGACAGGTAGCTAAGTTAGTAGTAATAATACCTGATGTTATCAGGCAGCAGACCTTGCCTTTTTAACGTCACTGAGGCTAACAGTTAGCCTTGTAACTTAACACTAGAAATCAGTTGCAAGTATTTTTCATCTTAGAGTTGCATTTTGCAATACAGCCGCTTGTTTAATGATAGATAGTTTTTCTATGTGAGGTCAGGAGGTTCAAAACCTATAAGTAACTTGTTAGTAGTAGTTACAGAAAAAAAGTCAAATTCTTGATCTGGTAATACATTTAATAAATGCGTCTTTAATTGATTAATTGTGTCTTGGTTTTATCTGCATAGTACTTGAACGAATTCTGTGTTCTGCAGGTTATTGAACTTGATTTCGACCAGCTACCTGAAGGGGATGAGGTCATCAGCATCCTGAAGCAGGAGCATACACAGCTTCACATATGGATTGCTTTGGCGGTGAGTACACGCACCACATTTAGATCATGTGAACTGGAGGAGTGTTTATTTTGCCTTACACACAGAGAAGAGGATAAGTAACTCCGGTCGTGTTTGTAATTTAACAATGTGCTGTAGAATTCTCAAGATAAGTTAATTAAAGGATCAGATCTGTAACGCTATTTTAAATCTTTTTCCAAGTAATCAGACTCAAATGTAGAGATTTTGACTTAGTGTGTTATTCTATCTTAAGACAATCTATTCCTCTCTTCCATTTAGTTGGAGTACTACAAGCAGGGCAAAACAGAGGACTTTGTCAAGCTGCTGGAGGCGGCCCGCATTGATGGGAACCTGGACTACAGAGACCATGAGAAGGACCAGATGACCTGTCTGGACACACTGGCAGCTTACTATGTACAGCAGGCACGCAAAGAGAAGAACAAAGATGCCAAGAAGGAGCTCATCACGCAGGCCACTCTGCTTTACACCATGGCAGACAAGATCATTATGTATGATCAGGTAAGTACAGTATCTGGCAAAATTGTTACTTAAATGTATTTTTGACCACTAGTTGCTGAAATTGGCACTATAACGCACAGTATGAGGAATGGGGTCCCCGAAAATTGTGTATCACTTGTTCTTGTGATGTAGAACACAAAATAAGTGCACTGGAGGTGTGTAAACATGCCCTTGCGCTCCAATTTGATTGGTCTATATAATCTTAAATAATCAAAATTTAAGGTGAACAACAAACGATATTAGTTTTACTCTGCATCACAGAAACCCATGATTCTCTGTGATGGTGAAGCATATACTTATCATAGAATGAACACATTTTTAATCACCCTTTCCCGGCTTAAACAAACACAAAATAGATACTACTTTTATGATCTCGGAGTACCATACTGGTACCAGATAACGGGCCGATACAACGCTTTACAGGTATCGGTATCAGAGAACTTCCCAATACCAAAATCTGAAACAAATAGTCAACTGTAACATGTCAGCACTATGGAGCTCTGTGACAACTGAATTCTATGTGTATACAACTCATACGTGATCTTATTTCAATCAGAACCATTTGTTGGGAAGAGCCTGTTTCTGCCTTCTGGAAGGAGATAAAATGGACCAGGCAGATGCCCAGTTCCACTTCGTCCTGAACCAGTCCACCAACAATATCCCTGCTCTGCTTGGTGAGTCGGACATAAAGGAGGAGCTTGACCATTATCTCCATGACTGATTCACTAGAATAACCATACTGATGCTTTTTCAACAGGTAAGGCTTGCATCTCCTTCAATAAAAAGGATTATCGGGGAGCATTGGCATACTACAAGAAGGCTCTACGCACAAACCCTGGATGTCCAGGTAAACAGATTACTTCTGTCATCCTGAAAACTAGACTCATGTATTCCTTATCCTTCCTAACTCCTCTCTCTCTCTCTCTCTCTCATTGACTAGCTGAGGTGAGGCTTGGGATGGGCCACTGTTTTGTCAAGCTCAATAAACTGGAGAAGGCCCGTTTGGCTTTTGGCCGAGCCTTGGAGCTCAACTCTAAGTGTGTGGGAGCCCTGGTAGGCCTGGCTGTACTGGAGCTCAATAACAAGGAGGCAGACTCCATAAAGAATGGAGTGCAGCTGCTCTCTCGGGCCTATACCATCGACCCAAGCAACCCTATGGTGCTCAACCACCTGGCCAACCACTTCTTCTTTAAAAAGGTAGCCGCCGGTGTGCTGCTTGCACTGTAACTTGGTTTTGGTCACAAGTCTGAACCTGAGTGGTATTTGAGTGTTAATTCATACTGTTGTGTTTTTCGTCATTACCAGGACTACAGTAAAGTGCAGCATCTGGCCCTCCATGCTTTTCACAACACAGAGGTTGAGGCCATGCAGGCTGAGAGCTGCTACCAATTAGCCCGCTCCTTTCATGTACAGGTAAGTGTCAAGGCCATGGAAAAGCCTACTGAATGCTTTACAAATGCTCTAATTTACCTTGATGGGTGTTAAATCTCTGCTCTTGTTTTTTTCTTATTATTTTTCACACTATTTTAGGAGGATTACGACCAGGCCTTTCAGTACTACTACCAGGCCACTCAGTTTGCCTCCTCCACTTTTGTGTTGCCATTCTTTGGCCTGGGACAGATGTATGTGTATCGGAGAGACAAGGAGAACGCAGCACAGTGCTTTGAAAAGGTCTTAAAGGCTTACCCCAACAACTACGAAACAATGAAAATCCTGGGGTCTCTCTATGCAACTTCTGATGATCAGGAAAAGAGAGACATTGCCAAAGTATGTACCATGCTCAGAATGTTTCATCACAATTCTGTGACTCCACTCTGGGGCGGGGCAATATGCAAGAATTTAATATCACAACATATCAGGATATCTACTCACTAATGCATACTAACATTTTCAATAATTCAATTGATGTTCACACACTGAACTGCATAGTGTAGCATTCTAAAGTGTGATATCAAATACTACTCCCTAAAATATTTCACATCTCATTTTGTGAGGAATTTGAGATTATACATCCAACAGAATTGTGTGCTGTGATATCATAATTTCAATGCAATATGATCCCATGGACTCACTCATAAAAATATGTAGATCTGACTACACTATTGCAAGGGAAGGTTGCTCCAAATTAGTTTAGGACTGTTCTCTGGGATCCTGTCGGGATATATTCAGTACATTTGCTTAAATTAAGATATGTATATTTATTCCCCCCTCAAGGGCCATCTGAAGAAGGTGACAGAGCAATACCCAGATGATGTGGAGGCGTGGATCGAGCTGGCTCAGATCCTTGAGCAGACTGACATCCAGGGAGCTCTGTCTGCCTATGGCACAGCCACTCGCATCCTGCAGGAGAAGGTTCAGGCTGATGTTCCCCCTGAGATCCTCAACAACCTAGGGGCTCTGCACTTCAGACTGGGCAACCTAGGAGAGGCCAAGGTACTTACCTGTCTACCTACTACCTACCTACCTGTTTACCCACCAACCTGTCTACCTACCTGCCTGTATACCAACCTGGCTGTATACCTACCTGCTTGTCTTCCTACCTACCTACCTGTGTACCTACCTACCTGTTTACCTACCAACCTACCTACCACTGTAGAGTGTGAGGGGAGTTCACTTGGCCGCCTACAGTAGTCACATTCATCAGTGAATTTGACAAAGCAGAATAGCTCAATTCTTTCCGGTAGCTGCTGGAGTATTTCATCCTTTTTGCAGAAGGGAACATAAGAAGAATATAGATAGGACAATAAGCTCATGAGTAATTCATTACAAGACTCTCATCTTGCCTGCTCTTCTATAGAAATACTTCCTTGCATCTCTGGACCGGGCCAAAGCTGAGGGAGAGCATGATGAGCATTACTACAATGCCATCTCTGTCACCACCTCTTACAATCTGGCCCGCCTGTACGAGGCCATGTGTGAGTTCCACGAGGCTGAGAAACTCTACAAGAACATCCTACGAGAACATCCCAACTATGTGGACTGTAAGTAGACAAGACGGCGCATTTAAATACAATGCAATGAAAGGTATGATAGCGCTATCAAAAATGGCTTTGTACTCTTGAATGAGTTCTATACTTTTTATATCACTTAACTTCTTGTCCTCAGGCTACCTGCGTCTTGGAGCTATGGCTCGTGACAAGGGGAATTTCTACGAAGCTTCCGACTGGTTCAAAGAGGCCCTGCAGATTAATCAGGTACTTGTGTCACATGCTGTCTCATACATTAACAATCAACTCCTTACAAGTCCACATAATGTGATGCCACATTGGACAAATGTTGCTATACAGTATAGTACTACACAGGTTTGTGTATATATATATATATATATATATATATATATATATGTATATATATATGGTCATACAGTACATTCATTAAGATATTTTGTCCACATAATCTGACAATCTCCCATCTGTTCTTTTTCTGACACAGGATCACCCAGACGCATGGTCCCTTATAGGGAACCTGCACTTGGCCAAGCAGGAGTGGGGGCCGGGCCAGAAGAAGTTTGAGCGGATCCTGAAGCAGCCGTCCACTCAGAACGACACCTACTCAATGCTGGCTCTGGGTAATGTGTGGCTCCAGACTCTGCACCAGCCAACCAGAGACCGTGAGAAGGTACAAATAATGGGCAATGTTATTAAAGATGTTTTCCCCCTTGTTTGACATCACTCGTTCCCATGAGAACAAAAACAAACATTAGAGCTAATGCTAGCTATCAATATATCCTACTGTTACCAAGCATAAGGTCCAATATTAGCTAATGTTACTACTGGCGAATATTTTCAAGTGTTAACATTTCCTTGCTGTAGTATATTTGTAAGTAGCTATCTGAACCAGCATTACACTGAAGACCAGGAGGACTTTGCAACACCTATTTAATATAATTGTTTTGTAAATAAATGAACAATAGTGATAAACAAGGAGAGTGGAGTATTATACATGTGTTTTTATCTTTACAGGAAAAAAGACACCAGGATCGAGCCCTGGCGATATACAAGCAAGTCCTTCGAAATGATGCTAAGAACCTCTACGCTGCCAATGGCATAGGTCTGTTACGTCCTGTTTAGGTGCTTTTTCACATTTACAATCAGTACTGAAAGCAGGGTTAAAGGTCCAATCAGTGATCCAAAGGGAAACAAATGGGTAGCCCCACCACCAAAAATAAGAAATAAAAATGGAGACATGTTTTCATTCTCTAGTTGATCGGCTGAGCTCTTGATACAAGGACTAACCATGTCTGTAAAAGGTTTGTTTTTTTGTAAACAGTGGAATAAAACACGTCTATGTTCGGAGTTTAAAAAAAACTAAAAAAAAACGTATTTTCTATCTACGGATCAAAGTCGATCCGTATGTGAATATAGCCCACATGGTCAAAAATATCACAGATTGGGGTTTTAATCATTACATGGCCTTTTTACTTGTGTTTGCTTGTTAACCATGGGGCTATTCAAATATTGTGATTCGCTTGTGCAGACAGTTTATTGGCTGGACACCATCAGCCTGTGTTTACATGTACCCATGTGAGTAAAGCAACTCCTGCTACTGCGATTGCTCAGGGACGAGCCAGGCAGAGGAATGAAATATTATTTTTCTGGGGGAGGATCCAATTTCTGATTAATTCAGGGAAGTAGCCTCAAAGATGGCCAGGCCTGACCCATGGATTGCAAAACTCAGATGGTCATGTGGTTAACCTTGGGTTGGGATCAAGGCATGGTCAATCTTTTTTTTCTTAGTTATATTTTTAGAGCATTTCTGCTTTATTTGACAGCATTAGCATAGCTAAGAGTGACAGACAGTGTGGGGGAGAGAGTAGGGGGATGAAATGCAACATAGATCAAGTGCTGGAATTGAACCCAGGACGTTGCAATTTGTTAAATCTTCTGTTTGTGCGGTTTATTGACAGTTAATCTGTACTGTGTCCAGGTGCCGTCCTGGCCCATAAGGGCTACTTTCGAGAGGCTCGTGATGTGTTTGCCCAGGTGAGGGAGGCCACAGCAGATATCAGTGATGTCTGGCTGAACCTGGCCCACATCTATGTGGAGCAGAAACAGTACATCAGCGCTGTTCAGATGGTAAGGACCTGACTCCTAGTGAGCTATTTTGAGGGCTTTAATATTATGTAATGTAATAAGAAAGTTATTTCTTATCACTCTTCAAACGTAATTACATTTCATCAGAATAAACCAAACTAAATACGTCATCATTCTTTGGAACCCTTTGGAGGGCCAAAACCGTTTTGTGGAGGGCCAGATTTTTTGGATTTTCAGATGGATTTGGCAGTCTGAAATTTTATTTAGGTGCTGGGGAAAAATGGCATTGGTACTCCTTGCCATTTGACAAGGGTTTGAAGTCTTCAGATTAGCAAGCCTAAATAAACTGTTGAGAATGATTGATCAATACATTGGCTTTAATTAATCAATTTGTTGTGCTTTTTGGAGCCAGGAACACTGCCTACCTAATCTACTGCTTAGTTTTTGTAAAGTTTTTTTTTATTCATGGGTGTGGGGTCGCAGACAGGGAATTAATAAAGCAATTAATCCCAACAGGAAGGGGCAAATAGGTGGATTTACGCCCGGTTGTATAGTCGGATCCCGAGGCGCAGCCGAGGGATTTAGACTTACAACCGGGCGTAAATCCACCCATTTACCTCTTCCTCGAGGGTTAATTGCTTTTCTACAACAGTTGGACTACTAGATATTATTAAAAAAGACACATAGTTGTGAAATGCAATAATTTTGATTGGAAGGTGCATTGATACAGAAAAATGCGGTCCCTGTCGGGATAGATTGTGTGATTTACCCCGTAAAATGGAGGTCACGTGACGCCTACTAGCCAATCAGAATCATGGATCCAGACCCTGCTTATTTTAACGTTGTAGAAATAATTAATTTACACCCTAGTGGTCCTAGACTAGTTTCTTTGTAAAAATCTTAAACAGCGTGTTCATCATGTAAAATTGTTGAAATGCTACATAATATGGACCTTTAAACCTGTGTGTTTATACAGTGTCTTTATCATGCAATGTTTTGACTCGCTCCTCAGTATGAGAACTGCCTGAAGAAATTCTACAAGCATCAGAACACTGAGGTGCTACTGTACCTGGCCAGGGCACTCTTCAAATGTGGGAAACTCCAAGAGTGCAAACAGATGTTGCTGAAGGTAAATGGAAATAAAACAGTTTTTTCTTTAATGTACTACAGTATAGACACTATTTAACGGTGTGTGTTTTTGTCTTGGTGTTTCTAACAAGGCACGTCACGTGGCCCCCAGTGACACAGTGCTGATGTTCAACGTGGCGTTGGTACTCCAGCGGCTGGCTACTCTGGTGCTGAAGGATGAGAAGAGTAACCTGAAAGCTGTGCTCAGCGCTGTCAAAGAGCTGGAGCTGGCCCATAGGTAGGGGCATTCACCTTGCTTCACTCCCTCTTTTAGTCTAACCCCCTTACCATCCTCAACTTAATCATCCTGTTGTCACTCCCTGTCCTCTCCCTATCTCACAGGTATTTCAGCTACCTCAGTAAGGCTGGAGACAAGATGAGGTTTGACCTAGCGCTTGCTGCCTCTGAGGCCAGGTATGTCTGAATTTGGAGGGCCTCTCATACTGTGACAGTCCCTTGAAATCCCCTTGTACATCAATAAACCCCACCTCAGGCTCATGTCACTTTTAAAGGACAAGGTTTATGTCGGGACTGTGTTTTCAGTTGGCGTGGGTTGTAATTTGTTTGTGTGTGTGTGTGTGTGTGTGTGTGTAGGCAGTGCTCTGACCTGCTGAGCCAGGCCCAGTACCATGTGGCTCGGGCCAGGAAGCAGGACGAGGAGGAGAAGGAACTGCGGGCCAAACAGGAGGAGGAGAGGGACTTGCTGCGCCAGCAGATGATGAAACAACAGGTCTGATTATGCTAGGACTTTCCTGTATTCAGCTTAGTCGGGATTTTGTCTACAAATTGAATATTGATTTAATTGACAAATCTGTAAAGTTGCATTTCTCGCATGGTTGTCGTCCTGCAAATGAATGCTCCCATTCAGATGGGTTCTTTAAGACCAGAGCATATTTGTGAAAATGATTGCGATGCCAGATAAAATTTCCCAAGAAATAATTCCTTCAGCATGAAAAAGAGCATAATGACTGATTTGTCGATTTTTCTTTTTTATTTATTCAAGATGAGCCTAAAATGTTTACAATACAGTCTGTTTTATCTTTCTGTTTTAATGATGCCCCCCCATCATTAATTGGATTGCTCTTTTGTTTCACACCTCGACAGGAGGAGAAGCGGATCAGGGAGGAGGAGGAGCAGAAGAAGCTTCTGGAGCAGAGAGCCATGTACGTGGAGAAGACCAAGAACCTGCTCACTTTTGCAGAGGGAGCAAAGGAGCCTGCCAAAGAAAGGAGGAAAGGAGGAGGAGGCGGCGGTGGGCGGGTGAGTGTGTGCTATAACCTGGGGTGTGTCCTGTTAGTCTGCACTACTGCTCCTTTCCTCCCTAACACTCATCTGCTGTCAGGAAGTAGTGTGAGGAGAGAGGGAAGGGGTTGGTTGGGACCATTGAGCAACATCACAGATGTTCATCACAGTCAATGTTGACCAAATTTAGATGTCCTCTAAAACAAGGTTCTAGGATCTTGATGGTTTCTATTTTCATATTGTAATGTGTATAATAAAAAAATTCCCCCCCTAGCTGATCTGAAATGAAGGAGATGGCTTTTATACAGTAATGGGGAGACCCCTAGAGTTACTATGTAGCTGTTAATAGTGAAACACCAAACTGGCGGGAATGGTAAAAGCTGTTCAATGCAGGTTGAATGATCCTTTTATTGATTTATTTTTTGTCATTGTTTACACCCCAGCGTAAGAAAGGAGGTGAATTTGATGAGTTTGTCAATGACGACTCGGACGAGGATCTGCCAACCAAGAAGAAGAGGAGGAGGAAGGCTGGCAGCGGCAGTGAGCAGGAGGAAGGTGAAGATGGAGAGAAGAAGTCACGAAAGAAGAGGAGGAGGTGAGTCTGCTGCAGAGAACGTCAGCTTGTTTATTTAGAGGACCACGGCTGAATTTAGACTTCAGAAAGACAGTTCTTGCTCATTCAGCTGTTCATATTTTTTCTCTGTCGGGTATTCACTAGCAAAAGTCCAATTCACACATTTGTCCAAAGGGGGGAGGGAGACTGGAAAATTGATGTAGTTCAGGAATAGAACATCCCTCCTCCACACAGATAGGAATGGTAGGTGTGAAGAGGCAAAACTCTGAAAACAATGGGCATTGTGCTCGCTGGGGTGAAGGTAAACGAGTTGGAAAACTGTTAGTGCGCAGCACCCCATGAAAAGTATAAAACAGCATGACTGAAAAGACAGCAGGTGCTCTTTTCCCCCTAAAAATAATCCTATCGTTTTAAAGTATAAAAGACCCTGAGGCAAGTGACTGGTGTGCCAAGAACAAACTTGACTCTTGCGTTTTCAGACCTGCCAAAGGAGACGACGATGGCAGTGACAATGAGGAGGGAGGATCACGGCCCAAAAAGCAACGCAAACCCAAAGAGCGCAAGAGGATTGAAAGGGTCAGTCCTCCGTTTGATCTGCTTTCTCACCAACAATGCTGCTGAGATCCTTCCAAGCCTAACATCTCTTGTTCTTCTTACAGCCCCAGCCCGAGCGCCTGCCACCTTCTCTCAAAGGAAAGATCAAGTCTAAGGCCATCATTTCATCCTCCGATTCCTCTTCAGATGAGGATGGTCTGAAAATAGCTGAGGACAAGTAAGGCATAATCTCAGTCTCATCACATTTTACATTGAAACAAACATTGTGGCAAAAGGCAAGGATCTAAAATCTACTTTTGTCTTTGTCCCTCATTTCTCCATCTAGAAATCCAAGAGACAGCGGTTCAGGCTCTGATGATGATGATGGTGGCCACAGGAAGCGCATTGCGTCCGACAGCGATTCCGATGGGGGTCGTAATCGTTCTGGCAGTGAAGCGGGCAGCCCCCGGCGCTCCGCAGGCTCAGACAATGACGACTCAGGCAGCGACCGTCCAGTGAAGAAGAGGAGACCGCAACGGCAGTCAGATTCTGAGCAGTCAGACAATGAGAGCAAGAGGAGCCAGTCAGGGTCTGACAACGAGTCCCAGCCCGGTTCACCAGCCGCAGCCTCGGACAGGGGATCTGACCGGGGATCTGAGCCCGGATCGGACAACGAGGGCTCCCCGCGGCGCTCCGACGGATCCGAGGCTGAGGCTTCCAACAACGAGGCATCCAACCGGGGCTCTGATGACAGCGATTAAGGTGGAAAAACTCACAGCAGACTTTACCTATGGTAAAGAGGAAGACCCGGGACTGTATTTATCATGCATCTGAAAGTAGGAGTGCTTCTCTGAGATGAGATTGGCTCATAAGTATTAGTTAGGTGTATATGGTTGTTACCGGAGCGCTGGTCCTAGACCAGTACTCCAATTCTTAGAAGTATGATAAATATGGACCCTGGTCTCTACACCTGAATTTTTATAGTCTATTAAGCAGGGATTTCTTTCTGTTAACTGTTGATTTGTATCTTGAAGGTAGCACATAAGCATAGTTTTGTTGCTCAGTGTTTTTGGATTTCCTCAACAGCTGTCATCGTCAGGTCGACTGCAAGTCTTCTCATAGATGCCTTCATAGTACCTTTATGTCGTCTTTTACCTATGTTGGTGCTGCTTATGGTTCTTACGCTGATAAGAAAATGAATTGACCGAAATGTCTGCAGGTATAATCTATTATTTTGTATCTCAGATGATCAAATTGACAAGAAACACTGATGCAGATGTGTTCAGGAAAATATGTAAATAAACTATTAAAGAAATGTGTACTCTTTTCTATACAGCCCCTTTATCATATTACATGAAGTGCCTTGCATAAGTGTTCAGACTCATGACCAGTTCTCACATTTGATTTCCCTGCGCGCTGTGGAAAAAACAATCGAGTGGAGGGGATCTTTAACACTAAGAACATTTATACATATCACAAAACAACTCAACAAAATGTGATGTTTGAATGCTTATGCAAGCATATATCAGGATTTTATTTTCTTTGAAATATCTGCTGACAAATATGCAATTTTGGTTTTGAAAATTTACTGAAAGAGCATAAGTTTGCAATAAAAATACTGATTGGAAAAATGTGTAAGTATTTGTAATCCAGAAAAAGACTGACGGCCCTGAACAATTTTCCTAAGCACTGTATTCTCATAAATATTTAATTTAATCATGACTTCCAAGTATTTGGACAGGTACAGTTGATGTTATGTCTATACTTTTACTTTGGATTTCATTTGATGATCACGAAGGTATTGTCTGGGTACTGAGTGTCCAATCTATTTTTCAATCACATTAACCAAACGAAACATGGAACATTTTCAGTTTTGACCAGTTAGCAGTTTCTGAGTTGCAGCGAATGGAATCTCAGCTCAGGTAGGTGTATTACGTTTTTTTCATTTGTAACTCAATGGAATTCTTATTTTTTACTTTCATTCCAGTTTTGTTGCACAGTAGGATGCCAGTCATAAAACAAAGTATGGCTGCCTTTATTATAAAACGTTCTGGAGCAGAAAATTGACCCTTTTCCCAGAAAACACCACTGGGTGCTGCAGTCACCTGTAGCATCTTTCTGAATTCAATCTATGGTGATGCAGCAACTGTGAGTGAAATGCAGGTCTTAGTTCTGGTTGTGGGAGAGCTGGTAAGACAAAATATTGTTTGGGCGTCAACTATTCTCTTAAGAGCTATGTACATTTACATAGTATAATCTTTATTCAACACAATTCCCTTAGCTTTGACCACTAGCAAGATAAAAGGGACTTCATTGGGGAGAACATCACCCAGGGCAAGAAAAAAATAAAATAAAATCAACTCATGTTTAAACTTTATTGAAAGTTGAGCAATAGTGGTACACTGAACATTCTTAGCACTTAGAGAACCTTACAGTAACACTCTTAAATAGAAAGTTTCATTGTACAGATTCATACCTCGTGGTTCCAACATCAAAGTGGGAGATAGGTTTATATCATGATTTAAAAATTCAATAAATATCTAGATTAGACAAATATGGCAAACAGGCTTCAAATTTTCACACGAGGTGGTGGAGAAGTAACAATCAAATTCAGTTCTTGCTTACTAACCAATTAAAAGACATGTTAAAAATTTTAGTTAACTTTTTAGCATGAGCTATAATTTTTTTGCAACAGAACAAACCAGGTTGTGGTTGTCTGAGCTATGAATGAGAAATTCAAGTATCAAAGTATAACGGGGAGGTATACAGCAAAAGGAGTTGATAAATTAACAAGGCCGCATAATTTCATTTCTTTCATCAAAAAAAAAAAATGTTTCATACATCGACACAAAGCACTTAAAAAAAAAAGGGGCGGGCTAAATTTGATTTCCTACAATCAGGTAAGTTATGCAAGTAAACCAGGTTTTGTTTATTACAGACTTATGCAGGCTTAGCATTTTCAGTTGAAATGGGACAAAGTAATTCAACTTCAAGCACATGATGCCCATAACGAGGAGGTAGAGACAACAACTATTGAAATTATGGTAACCAATGATTACAGTTCAGGATTCTTTCCAAGCAATCCAGGGACGAGTGTATGAATATTGCAACGACTCGTATGATGTTAAGCAAAGTGCATCTCTACAGTGTTCCTAATCGATTTAAACAAAAGCAGAATAATACAGCAGGAAAAGGCCCATTGCAAAATTATTTCGGGATTCAGAGCTATTACTTTTGATCTCATACAAGCTCTTTCAAAACAGATAGTTAACCATTATACCATTAAGACCTTGAGTTAGAATGAGAGCGAAAAAGGGAAGAAAGCAATGGGGGGGCTTAACGTCAACTTAAAATGACCAAAAACAAATACCAACAAGCGGAATGAATTGTAGCAGTGGTTAGATAATACAAATGAGAAGGGGAAGGACAAGTTGGGAAAGGGCAGGAGGAGACAAAAGGGGGGAAAACAAGCCGTGTCATCAATAGCGCCTTCACACCATAGGCTTTGGCTCTTCAGTCGGCTTCCTCCTCAGACTCCTCCTCTTCAGCAGTCTCCAGCCAGGTCAGCCACTGGTTCACCTGTACAGAGAGAAAACATCAAGCATTAAGGGGCAGTTCACACAAAATAAAAAATAAAAATTCCCCCTTACCCGGTGTGCCATCTATCCATTCAGATAGTTTTGGATATATCTGCCATAGAGATGTCTGCCGTCACCCCAATACAATGGAGCTGAATAGCACCAAAAAAGTACATTTTGAAAAACTCAAGCAATGTCTCTTTCCAGAAATCATGACCCGGTTACTAGATTTTTAGATTACAGATCTTGTTGTGAGCAGTTTCATGTAGGAATTATTTTCTACCTCAGTACACCCCCATTCATTATCATGTACACAGTGTGAGGTCAATCAAATCATGCCTGACTCAAATTCTACAAGCATTTTTTGGCATCAGTGCAGAGCTTGAAAAGGCACTGAGATGTTCCATGACCCAATTCCTGAGGGGCACACTACATTTTATAAGCCAGTGATACAACATGGACACATGGCATTTTGGGACTTGTTGTGCAGTGTGAATATAGTCTGTCATACATTGTGAGATGCTTCATTTAGAGTCTCAAGTTTTGACATGTCAGTCTAAAGTCCCTTGTAGTCCCAGAAATTCATGTGAGCTTATGTTGGGGAGACATAGCAATGGGTCTCAAAATTCAGAAAATACTCACTCGAAATGTTAATAAATCTACTCGGTAGCAGGAGTGCCTACAAGAATTTGAACAAAATTACCTGAAATAATGCTTTTCCTTTTCCAGGAAACTCTTGGGTAATGTCTTCTTTCCATGCAAGGAAGGCCTCTTCTTCAATTATTTCCATGTCATAAAAGTTGACAAAGTAGCGCAGTAACATGCCTGGAGGAAGAAGAGAGAAAGTTAGCGATCAAATCATCTTAACAATAGCTTTCAAATCACCTTGACAATAGCTTTCAATAACATTGGAAACAAGTTAGCAATCAAACTACCTTGACAATAGCTTTCAATAACATCTGTAACAAAGTCATTGAGGGAAGATTTTTTTTCTCTTTTCACATTTCATATCAGCATCAGAAGTGAGTGAGCTGCAAGTCTTACATACCTTTAGGAAAAGCTTTAGCATTGCAGTGAACCTGTAGGGCGTAGAGGGCACTGACTTGCAGGTCAATGTGATCATGCAGGAACTTCTGCATCACTGGCTTGAAAGCCAGCAGCAGCTGCTTCTCTTGATCCAGCTGTTCTTTAGTGGGGGTTGCTAGCTGGTCTTCCTCCTCATCAGCATTGATTTCATAAGCAATGTACTGCAAGAAGCTGATGAAGAGAGAAGTGGGGGGAATTAAAATTCTGACAAAAGCAATTTTGGGGGGGGGGGATGGACCAATCCAAACAACATGGTGAAATAAGAAATGTGTATTTGCCAGTACAATGCATGCTTCTGTACCTGGTCACGAGGATGTTGACAAAGCCCTTGTCGGTGTGGAGTTTGGGGGAGATGTTGTCCTTGATCCACTTGTAGATGGACTGGGGAGAGGGGTCTGTTTTGATCTGCTTCAGCAGCTCCTTCTCCAGCTTCATCAGAGGGAACAAAAAGCTCAAGCCTTTGCCCTCCAAGACCTCCAGCATCCTGTCCTTGTTTTGGTCGATTTCTACAGAAGAGAAAGTGATGCCATCATTATGGGCAACAGCCAAAGACTTACAAATGGAACCTGATCAATTTACAATCACCGTTTTTAAACTTTGATTTAGTCAAGTTACTAACTGAGAAACCTGCTACACTTGGCACACATTCACACCTGGGAGCTGCCACTAGGTAGCTCAACTGGAGCAGTTGGGGGGTTAAGTGTTTAGCTCAAGGAGTGTGGTTGTGTTTGACATAAAGATCAAGTTGGGGGCCAGCAGGCAGGATAAAACATAATTTCAGAGAGATTATTTGGGGCTTGAAGAATGAACGATTTCACCTTTTTGTATCTCCCCTGTCAACAAGCAACTGCCGGAAAGCATTTATTACCAGTGTCTCAATGATATTGCGTGGCCTACATGTTTTCTTACTTTATCGTTATCAGTAACTTAATTAATATATTGCTCATTTATAAAATAGGTCATGACTTCATGGACAAGGTAAAATTTGGGTCTCAATGCAAAACCAGCTGAGGACCACCCATCTATGCAATATACTCTGTACACATTATCTATACATGGTGACTGAGAGGGCTTTGACATACCAGGCAGCATCTTTTGCATGTTGACCTTGCTCTGCTGGAACAGGTCAGTCAGCCACTCGCGGTCCTTCATCTTGGCTGCCTGCTGCAGACAGAGCAGGAAGAGGGGGAAGTGGGTGCCATTCTCCAAGGGATGGGCCAGCTCCGCAACGCTCACCAACTCCGCAATGATTGCTCGTGCTGCAAACTGGGCCAGGTAGGACTTCACCAGTGGGATATCCACCTCGATCTTGGGACACTGGTCAAGAACACTCAGGAATGCCTGTCAAAACAAGGAGATAAGGTTATCACTGAGCAGCAGTTCAAACAGAAAGATAAGCCAAGGCCCAGGGTGCAATCACAGGATCTGAAAAGCATATTCCCTTTCCCCCTTTCACAAGTCTGAGGTAATTAAAAAAAAAAAAAAAAATGCGAGGGGTTTACGAGAAAAAAGAAGCTTCCCCCATTCTAAATGCAAATAAAGATACATTATTTTCATAGTGCACAATAATTCTTATTGAAAGACCTCGTCGCAAGTCATTGGGAAATGCAGAATGACAACATTTTCCTAATACAGATGCTTAGAAGTGTGCAAGACTGACCTGCATGAAGTTTTCACCAGTGACCAGACCCTCAGTGCGGAGTGTGTGGATCAGGGTGCTGGCGTGCTCCTTGTCTTCATCCGGGCGCTCAAGTGAACAGATCACAATCTTGCTCAACATCTCAGGCAGGAAGTGCTTGGGAGCCTTCATCTCCCTCACACCATTCACAGCTTCATCAATGTTCTTACTGTTCAGGTAATTGGCCACTATGGTCTCCTGGAATAATCACAGGGAGTAGAGAAAGTCTCGTCAGGTATGTACACTCTTCTACACATAACTAGACGAACTTCCACTTAGTGTGAAGAACTTACGGTTATCTTCAGCAACTCTTCCTTTGATGGAGGTGGTTTCTTATTGGTCTTTGGAGGTTTTTCCTGAATGGGTGGAGGGTTGGTTTTCAGACCCAGCTGTGGAGGCTAAAACAGGAAAGGCAACATGGGTATGGGGACTGGAGCTTCTATATCAAGTATATCAACAAAAATCTCGAGCTGTACCTGTCCCAGTGGAGGAGTTTGTGTGCGTGGAGGCTGAGCGCTTGGAGGAATCATGGTTGGCATCTGTGGTTGCAACTTGGGCACTTGGTTTTTATTCAAAAGGAATGACTGTGCCGGTCTTAGACTGATCTAGAAGGGTTAAAAGAAAGTATTTTTCAAAAGGGTTTTGATAAATGGCAGATTTTGACCTTTTATATTACTAATAACCAGTGTTTTGATGCATTGAGAGTCCTCCCGGACATGTCTCTTCAAAACAGCATACAGCAGCTGCACGGACTGATATATCAACAGGTGCAAACTGTAATAATAGCTCATGCTGTTCAACTTAACGGACCATGAGAGTGACGCATGTTAAAATGCTTATATGGAGGGCAGATTTATAACAGTGAATATTCACCGAGTAGAGGCAATGGATGGTGGAGTACTCCCAACCCATTACATGTAACATCTGTGAGTAATACAAAAAAGATATTACTAAAAAGGTAAAAATACCATGATGCTCTGATGATGGCCTAGGGGCCGAAAGCTCAACAAATAAATGCAGTGTTTAGCATGCAGTAATGCAAGGATTTTCTTCTGTTGTGAGGACATGTGATAAATCTGACACAAAACTTTCCAACGTGTTGCGTCTCGAGAGCTCGACCGCATCAGTACCCAGAGAAACTCAGAGCAGACCTCTAGTGAACTGCAGAACCCTCAACTATTTTCAACTGTAGTAGGTCCAACTCGAGGAAAGTTGGAGAAATAGTTGAGGAGATAAGTGTCTGTAGCTCACTAGAGGTCTGTTCTACACGTTGGTATGTTTTATGTCTGATTATCATGTCCTCCTCACAACAGAACGATAGGATTCAGGTTAAAAATCTACAAAATGCCCCTTTATGGTAGTATATCCTAATAAGTATTCATCCATTGTGTATGAGTATATGTATAAAGGCAGTTCGCAAGCCTTATGGTTCAGACAGTTGTACCTCATCAGCGTTAAGCTGTCCTTTCTTGATGAAGCGTGGAGCCATATCCTTGGATTGAGCCTGTTGTTGCACAGAGTGATTCTGGTTGTAGAAAGGTGGGTTCTGCACCTACAAAAAAACAATTTATATAATTAATGTGTGCTAACGGCCTTTTACGGTCAAGATACTAATAAATTACATGGTAAAAAATATTTACTTGGTTGGATTTCATGAAGGATTTGCCTCCCATGTCGAACTGAGACTGTGGGGCCGGGACGGCGTGTCCACTGTGGCCATTGAAGAGTGGGTTTGTGCGGTGTCGTCCCATGGTGGGGGAATACCGATCCTGAATCACCCCAGGACCCGTCCCAATCCCACTCCCTACTGAAAAGGGGAAACCGACATTGCAAAATCAGAGACCAGCCTTTATGGAGGACAGAACACACAAAAAGGAGCATTTGATCCATAATACATCTTCATCTCTCGTTTGTCCCAGCTTTTGGTGTATTTGATGCTTCAGGAAAGATTTTTGTGACATCTTTACTTTATTAAGATATTTGGTTGTAATGCTTTGTTTGGAATTTCTGTCGTACTATTCGCTGTACTAAGTATGCCAACATGTTATTAACTTGACTATCCCCCCTAACAGTATCCCTCAGTTTTAGCAGGCTGACATCTGCTAAAAGACATCGTATACACCTATGAACACAATATTAGTTAAAGATGGGACAGTCTCCAGTAATGGTGAGAAGTCAAAATTATGCCGATATGGTGCTTTAAATCATGTCAACGGTCCTCGAGTGGACATACCTGGCATTTGTCCAAACATGTCAGCCAACCCCCCAAGTGTTTCTCGGTCAAGTTTGATCCTGGTTGGCATGAAGGGGCTTTCCATAAAGAAGTCATTCCTCATTCCCTGGGTCATCTGTGGTATGAAAACGCCCAAATCCTGCAATGCACAGGTAAGGGCAGAACCATTCATAAAACAATTACCCTAGTAGAAAGAAAATTTCAACAAGTACAATCAAATCTATTATACAACAGTGTGCGATTATTAATAAAGATTATTATAACTGTCAAAAGATCTATCCAGGTTCTGTTTTAGGGTGAATTTCTCATTAAAAGCAAGCAATTAAAACTATTTAAATATGCCAATTTCGTGTACGACATTCTTTTCAATGCTATGTAGGAGGTGGAAACTGGTCAATCTCATATTGTTATTTCTAGCATCACAAGCTCAATCTATCAATTTTGTGGGGGGGGGTCTCCATTCTTATATTTTCATTTTCAGTAGCTGTGCTAGTCTTTTCTTTATGGATTGGGCCTTTAGTAACGTTTTCTCAGGGCAACTAACCTTTACTGCATCCTGACGAATCTGGTTAATCGTCTTTGGTCCATTGTCGTTAAAAGCTTTGCGAGGCACCCAATTGTTCTCTCGCAACTCTGCTGTATCCTGTAGCAGGAAACGAATCCTTGCAGGCAAGTCCTTGTTGTTCATTAAGGATCGCATGCGGCCAAAGTACTGATTCATTAAAGACTGGGAAGGGAAAAGAAAGATTCACCATGATATGCAATTAAGGACATTTCAAGATGAGGCTTCCATTCAAAAACTACAATGACTAAAAGCTTACCTTAGCCTTTTCATGATCAAGTCTAGGCCCCACTGTTCTCATTATCTGACAGAGGCACTCCAAATCCTCTCCCATATCCTTAAGTTGGATTCTCTTCTTCTTTTCCAAAAGCTGAAGAAAAGAGAATGACAGCTTTAATAAAGATCCCCTCAGATAGTTAAGTGTTTGGGTGTAGCTCAACCAAATATTATTATTTTTACCATATTAATGTTTCACATCCATTCTTAGTATGTAAAGTATGGAAAACAAGGCTTTTGAAACCCCCATTTAGTCCCCTGTATCAGAGTATAGGTCTGTTTCACTCTCATGTTTAGACACATTATCTATGCAATACCAAAAAAAAATATATATATATATTAACCCTTTCTTCCCCTCACAGGTTTGTACTTAGCTATGCACTTGAGTTATGCACTGGATTATGGCACTATGATGTGGGTAATACCACCGATTGTTTAGTCTTGAGTTGATCCTATTGCCAGTTTCTGGTGAGCACACACTTGTAAGTCGCTTTGGATAAAAGTGTCTGCTAAATGACTAAACTGTAAACTGATGAACCTTGTCTATCTCCTGGTCGTGCTAACCATGACGTACCCTCTTATCACAGAAATCGATGCACGTATTGGACCAGAAAGGCTGGTTTCTGAATGTAAACAAGGAAGTGCACGCACCGAGGAGCTATGTTTTTGTTAACACGACCAGGAGATAATTATCGGGTAGGTTTCTAACATATAATTCTAAAGTGTATCACCATAACATTATATATATATATATATATATATATATATATATATATAAAATAAAGACG